>PVIJ01002316.1:0-164534 GCA_004024925.1 Scalopus aquaticus
GGGGGGGAGGCAGAGGGAGGGAAGGAAAAGAGCACAGGATGGAATAGAGAAGAGCGCGCAGGGGACCGTGGAGATGGATCGCGGGTGAGTTGGTGGTGGGCTACCCAAGGGGAATACAAAATGTAAAAGACATAAATAACAATAAAAATATATATTAAAAAAAAGAGTAAGATTCAAGAGTCAAAAATAAATAAATAAATAAAATGGAGGTGTATTAACTTAATTTGGTTGAATTTTACCATTGAAAACAAAAAATAAAGAAAAAGAATGACCAGATATGGAAATACTGAATTGCAAAATTACATGAGATGATAATTAGACTCAGTAAGAAACCTTTTTATTAAAGCAAATTACTCTTTCACTCAATAAGTTTGATTGAACCCTAATTATATAACAATGAATCTGTTAAGCTTAGGTTTCTCTGCAACTGACAAAACTATGGCTGTAAGTAACTTAAGTAATATAGAACAGTGCAGAATAACTTAACTAAAGGAATACCATATGAACCTAGTTCAGTCATTATAATTCCATGCTATTATTTTTCTACTCCAACATACCATTTCCACCCAAGATTACTTAATAGTCCAGCACAGCAATTGGAGTTTATATTAGTTTCCTTAGACTGCTGTGACAGAATAGCATGAAAGACTTGTGGGTTTATACATTAAAAATTTATTTTCTCATGGCTTTGGAAGCTAGAAGTCCAAGATCAAGGTATCATCACGGTTGACTTCTGGTGATGCCTCTCTTTCTAGCTTGTAGGTATCCACCTCTTTCTCTTCTTATAATGACACTGGTTCTATCATATTAGGGCCTCACCTCAATTTAACCTTAGTAGCCCCCCTGGAAGCCCCATCTCCAACCACAGTTGCATTGGTAGCTGGGGCTTCAATAAATGAATTGTAGAGGGCACAATTCAGTCTGTAAGAGAGCTCTACAGATTGTATAGAAATTCATAATTCAGAAAGGTGATGGGCAAATCAAGGATAATGGAAAAGGAAAAAAGGCCAAATCTTTCAGGTGAGTCAGTTCTGCTTGAAAAGCTTCCTGGATGTCTCATACAATTCTTCCATTTACTTTTCATTGGCCAGTATATAGCCACAGATCTACACAAAGCTACAAGTTGTCTTTTAACCATGTACACTGCTGCCCTGAGTAAAGATCTTATTACTAAAGAAAAGGAAGAAATGGAATTAGGGTCAACAAGTCATTGTTGTCATATCCAGAAGTAGTGCTAGGCATTGAGAATGAAAATATGAGCCCCACTTTAAGTCGTTTATAGTTCTTCCAGGAAATAAAGTATGTACAGTGCTTACCTGTAATATAGCACAGTATGTCCTTTAGGATACATATGTAAAGTTTCCATGGAACGCTGAGGAAGAATGATTACCAGTGGGGGGCAACTGGGAAGAGGAATCTTCAGATGAACATTGAAAGCTAGATAGATGTTCATCAAGCTAAGAAGTAATTCAAGATGTTTTAGGAAACTGCAAATATTAAAAGGGGACATAGTTTGACATTCTTAGCCAGTAGTGGAAATGAAATTGGATAGGTGGCATAAGGGCTCATTTTAATTGGTATAAAATGCTACTTAGGGAGTTGGACAGCCTGTATTGGATTCTAGAGTGAATAAGATAGTGTTACACTGAGCAATTTTGTTCAGTGAATAGGTTCATTCCTATGAGAAACCCATACAGCTTCTCCTTCCAAACTCACTCCTCATTTAAGTGTGAAGGAGGACAGACATAGAAATAGATTAAAAGTGACAACAAGTAAAGCTCCCTCCCACGAAAGGAAACATCATAAATAAGAATTTTCCTCTAAAAAGGTAACATATTTAAGTCACATTTTATCTCCTTTTGTATCCTAGTCACTTCCTTTTCAGGTAATCTCTACCTGAATTTTAAGATCCCCATATATAACTGTCACTGTTGTTGTGATTCTAAATATCAGAAAGCTTCCATTTAAGGAAAATATTAGCAGCCAGTTCTTGGAGTTATTGATATAACATCTGTATTTACTTTAATTTCATGATGCCCTAGTGGACTGTTGGAAAGAATGTAAAAGATGATGCTACTAGATAAGGAATAGAGTTTGGATCCAAGAATGTTACTGTTCAACTAATGTCCTAAGTGCTAGAGCTCATCATGGTCTTAAGAACAATTATAGATGAGAACACAAAGTTTAGAGCTATCTTAAAACAGAAAAGAAGCATCAAAAAATTATCTCTTTTCCCTGAAAAGAAAACAAGCAGTCTACTAACCCTTGCCATCTGAAATATTTCAGCATTCCAGGCTACTGAGATTTGCTCTTATAAACAAACCCCAGTGTCCTTTCAAATACTTTCTAATTTATTTTCCAAGAGTTTTCAGGTGAATAACAAGTTATTTTCCTCTGGCTTACCTTATTTCCTCTTGACAAACTGGACAAGCTTTAAATTGAGGAGAAGTACTGAAAATTTTTGAATGAAGAGAATGTTCGGTAGTGAGTAATATAATGTGGAATGCAAATAACAAGTAGCTAGGAGAGGAGAAAAATTAAACAGAATCATTTTAGTTTAAGTGGAAATGTATTATTGGAGACAGTACTGAGCCATCAAGAAAAAAAATTAGCCTATCCAATGGTATAAGAGAGTTAATAATGGCATCTTCTATGTCTGGAGTTTGAAAGTGCCGGTTGAACTACGGGGTAACTCTAGCATGAGCAATCGTTATCTTATACAGTTTGATTTGGAAGATGTGCCGTTGGAGATGGCACATTATTTCATTTTGTTAATTAGTTTCATGAAGCCTTAATTTAATAATGTTAATGACTGACCACTGGTACTTTAAAACAACAAAAAATAGAGAATCATATTCCTTCAGAAAAGAAATGCCTTAAATCTGCATACTTTGCCTCCTGCTTCAGAGTAATATGGCAAATTAAAAAGGGAAAGATCTAGGTAAACTAAATCTTACATCCCTTTGAGGTCCACAGCAAAATTAAATATATGTGAGACTTTATTTTGTGTGTTAGTTTTGATCTTGAAAACATGCATAAAGACATTTTTTAAAGTCTAGGTATGCTTGCTCTTTGAAATAATATTATGACTGGTAGATACTGGTATTTCTAGTCTAAATAATTTAACTGATTTATATTTTCAAGTTTCACTAAATGAGGAATATCTTATAGGTTATAGCATAGTATGATATAAATGATCACATTTTTAAATAAGCTTTAAATTTTATTCCACAAATTTCAGCAATCTAAATAAATGCTTTCAAGTAATATGCGTATTTGAAATTTTTATGACTATTCTTTTCCATTAATTTCTGTTTTATTTTCTCTTACACCTAAGAGTTTTTACAACAGTAATTTTAGCTCCAAACTCCACTTTGGACAATTAAGAAAAAGAGAGGGGGAAGGGTTGGGGCTCAGAACGGGGGAGAGGGGAGCACAGAGGACTGTGGTGACGGTTCACGGGTGAATTGGCGGTGGGAAAACTACGGGGAATATACAGCAATGTAAAAGACACAAATAAAAAAAAAGAAAAGAAAAAGAGAGTGTACTATTTATACAATAGGTGAATGGATATCCTTTTTCCACATTTTTGATATGTCCTTGATTCAATCTCAAAGTTAAATCTAATCCAGCTACCCATATGTCTTCTGTTCATTGGTATATTAGAAGAAAGAACCTGAATAAATAGCCGTGCATTTATGAACAGATTCTTTTCAATGCAATTTATTAATTTATATATTTCTTCTTAGTGATATATATGTATATATGTACCAATATATATATTTACATATATAGATATATGCCAGTAGCTCCTTGCCAACCCTAAGGTTATCTTTGGTAGTAAGTAAAACAGGTTATTTCAGGAGTCAGAAAAGCAAAGTAGTATGTATACTGATATGAGTGATGTTCAATTTCCTAATTTTCACTGGAACAACTAAACTTCCAGACAAAAAAGAAAGTAGGATAAGCACACTGTTACCAGTGAAACAATGCAAGTAACTCATGTAATAACTGTGTCTCAGACTCTAAGACAGTTATACAGTCTTCAAAAGCCAACACCCAAGAGATCTAGAAAAATTACACAATTCAGTCATACAGGAAGATCAATCAATTCAGTGCCTGGAATTTGAAATGATTAGCTCCCAAGCAAACTGAAAATTATTTTACAGTGTTTGCTTTCCTGGTCCGCAGAAATACCCACTGGGCACACTATCAAAATCAACCTTAAGGCTGGCAATGTCTGACCTTCTAAGAAGGTAAGACACTGAGAAGACACTGAGAAGAAATGATATGTCTTTTAATAAAAAAAGCATGGAGAAGTTTTCACTAACAAAAATACAACTTTCCTTCACATTTTTAAACTTCCAGATACATTGTATCTTATATTCTGGGTCAGTACTTGAATAGGATGCAAGCCTGCCCTGTTTTGAAGTGGAATATGTCTTTCCAAATGCAGCGTCCATGCCTTGTAGTCACAGAAAATAATGAGTTCAACTCTCAGGATTGCCAGTGCAGCTGCAGAACAGAGCTCTGTGCGCCTGTTGCTTCCAAAAACACAGGAGCCAGTGTTTCCCACAGTGGGGTCCAGGGACCCCTGAGGTTCTGCTGCTTTTTTAGCCTGTAATGCACAGAGCCGGAAGATGACGCCGATAGGGTGCAGGCGTTGCTGTCTGACGCTATTTCAGAATTTCAGGAGAAGGGCAGCCTGAGAGGAACTGGCAGAGAAGGCAGTTATTTGTGGTGGCAGGATATGGGAAAAGAGCCGATGTCTGTAGATACTACGAAGGAAAACAAACACTGTGGAAGAACAAACTTATGTAGAAAAAGTTAAAAGGGGGATTTTTAACAAAGGATGTTTGGGAAACACTCAATTGGAGTTTAATATTCTGGGCAGCACTTATGAAAGGGGATAAGTTCTTACAGCCAGAATGACCTTTATACTTGAAATCTTCATTTCTCTGTTTATTACATCCTGTTCCATTTAGCAAACTTGTATTAAACACCTACTATGTGCCAAGAATTAGAACTTCGTGCCTCCTCCCCACCAGTCATATACAAATACACACATATACACACATTCACTTTGAAGTTCAAATACCATTTGTCATAACCGGAGTACCACAGGACACTTCTACTCAAAGTCAAAACAATTGGCTTACTGTGACAAGCTGAAGTTAAAGAGCAGCTTGCCAGGATAAAACTTGGAAAATGCATGAACAACGAGGTGTTTATTTGGATTGGCTTTTCTGCACTGGCCGACGGAGGTAGATAGCTTGCTGACATATTACTTCATTTCTGATGAAAAAACTTTGAATGGTGAAATTGATTCAGCCAGACTCTCTTATATAACCATACAGGGACGTTTCAACTGTCTGAAGGAGATGCTGAATTGGGTGTAGTATTTTTTTCCCCAGAAAATATTGATTCCTATGTTTGAGATTTTGATGTAATTTCCATCTAATATTGTTTGTTTTATTTTCATTCTGTTTTTATGCCCTGTGTCTTCACCATTGGAGTTCTTTAGCTCCACCCCAAGACTATAGTGTTATAAAAATAACCATATCTGATTTCAAATGAACTAGAATGAGGTAGTACTATAAAATGTTTGACAGATTCACATATACTGTTGGTCAAATTTCATCTTTTAAAGCAACCATGTATACCAAAATTGAGATCTGTTCAGCCTATTAAGAATAATTTAACCAATTAAAATATCAGATCCACAGCACCGATATTATAAAGATAGTTTACTATATATTGCAAGGGAAGGAAAAGGGTTTCCAATTTTTCCCAGCTCTTAAGATGTTTTTCAGTTCTCTGGAGTGCTTTAAAGTTGACTATATAACATCTGAATTTGAGAAAAGCAGTAAATTTAGAGTCATGTGACATACCTGAGCACATCACTAGTTTTCAAGAGCAAATGTGACTGTAGATACTTATACTCATTTGAGTAGGGGGAGTGAACTCTTTCCACAGCAGAGGTAAGTGGGACCCAGGTTGTACTCAGGTTTAGGGAGTATAGAGTCTCTGCACCCCTGTGTCACGGGAGTGCACTGCCTAGCCATGCTTTCTGATTCTCATGTAGTTCAGATCAGTGACTTAATTACCGTGGGTGAATGTATTAGAAGAGTCGCCGTTAGTTCATCTTGTCCTCAAAATAGACTTGTGATCTTTGAAGTAAAATAGGTTATAGGGGGCTGGTTGTCACTGGAGTCAGAGGAACCTTAACTTGCTATTGATTCAGAATCGAGGTGATATAGATACACAGCGCACCTGCGGGCACTGAGCCGCATGCCCTAAGGATCATACTGGAAGCCCAGGGTGCCCGCCCAGCCAGCTCTTCCACTTGGATGAATCTTACTCCACATTTTATTTACATATGTCTTGCAGCCAGGTTTAGAAACAGGAAATTTCCTTTGGAAATGAGTCAATGAGTCCACTACTGTGCTGTCCCACTGATCCTTCACATCTGTATCACTTTTTAAGATGTAAACGGTCATCAGAATGGGGGGAATTCCTCTTCCCAAAGAAAACTCAACAGCCAGATGGTACACTGGCTCTGGATTCCACCTACAAAAGCAGTTCACTCACTCACTGAGCATTCTTTACTCCTACATGTGTAATTAGTATTCCTTACAGCAGTCAATACCTGGAAGGCATTTTTAACTCATTTTCAATATGATAAACTGAGGCCCATCTGCTGTTTTTCACAGC
The DNA here is from genome assembly GCA_004024925.1 of Scalopus aquaticus. Classification (NCBI taxonomy): domain Eukaryota; kingdom Metazoa; phylum Chordata; class Mammalia; order Eulipotyphla; family Talpidae; genus Scalopus; species Scalopus aquaticus. The sequence goes on from PVIJ01002316.1 coordinate 6,715, forward strand.
TTGGCAGTAAGACCCATGAAGGCAGGAGCATTGTCTTTTTATAACTGTATCTCCAGAGCCTAGCAAATGTCCAGCCCCAATAAAGACTTGATTAATGTTTGTGGAATCGTTTAATAAATATGAATAACTAAATAATTTAAGTGAAAGGGCCAGGTTTAAATCCCTAACTATGTATGTCTAAAAATCACCATCTCTTTATATTGCTAGGGAATTTACTCTAAAAACTACTAATTAACTGTAATCATGCAATTATTTCTTACCATAATATTGTGTAATCATTTCACTCTTTCACAGTGTTAATGGCATGATTTTTCCTATTATCTCTCAATTGAATAAATGTGTGTAGGAAGTCATTGTAAGGGCAATAATATTTTAATATGATTCCTGATCACCATTTATTTGATATGTTCTTGCCTTGGGCTTCAAATTTAAAGCACTGAGAATTCACTTAACTCTTAAATACTCCAGTCTGGATATGCCTAGTTTGGAATTTCTGAGCCACCCAGTGAAAGACAGACTTTTTTCATTAAGAAACAAACAATAGAAGAGGGGGTAATGACTTTTCTTGGGACTTGAAGGAGTGCATGCCCTCTGGAGGTGCCCAGATTTTGCCCCTTCAGTCATTTTTTCTAGCTGGTCTTACCCTCAAATATTCCAAAGCATCTGTGGGTGGTTTATTTTTATTAATCTGACCAACACAAAAACACTATAATCACAGAAAGTTTATGATTTGACCTTAAAATCAGAGCTGAAGTCCATCTCTGCTTCTAACACAGACTGATCTTGGACAAATCACTTGGGCCCTCTCCCCAGTCTCTTGACACCCAGAAAGGAAGATGGAGCTCCATCCTGCCTAATCGCCATAGTTTATTGATGACATCATCACCATAATTTACATGAAAATATTTGAAGGTGGGAAAATGTGAGCAGAAAACACTGTACAACTCTAGGTTACTTCTCCCTCTCCTCTCACTTAGTTGTCGCACACATCCTGGAGTTATTCACAAAACAATCTTTTTTTTTTTTTAACAAGAAATTCCCTTCAGTATCAACAATCTCATCTTCCTTTTCAGTCTCAGCTCTTAGATATATAACACATAAAACCATATTTGAAGAGGAACAAACCTGTTATTTCTTTTCTACCTAAATATATGATTTAGCTGAAATTCCTTCTGGGGCTTTGTCTAGCACTCAGTGGCCATACTGTCTCCTTTCTCCAAACTTCCCTTCATTGCCAACACCCTTCCAGTCCATCACCCCCACAAAAGAGCATTCTCCTGCAATCCATTTCTGGGGAGGTGGAATTACATGAACTAATATAGTCTCTCCTCTAAACGTATCCCCATATCACCTTCTACTAGCCCTTCCCACTTTTAGGACTACACTTAAAAATTGAACAATGATTCAATGTTCATTGTTCAAAAAATTGAACAATGATTCAGGAATCCTGGAGCAAATTTCCCTGTCATCCCCCTCTGCACAGTGGTGAGGATACAGTATTGAATTGTATGGTAGCTGGCAAATTGAATGAGCAGCACTGTAATTATACAACATAGTTGTTACTATTATGAAAGGAAAAAAATATCTTTTCTAGTATATGTGAAATCAGAATTTACATTTGGACTCTGACTATTGATGTTTTATGTTTTAATTTACCTTAACCCTATATTGCCTCATAAATCATCTTAGTATGTTGGAATTTGTTGTTGTTTTGCTTCTGTTGAAAATAAGTACAATTTTGCTTTACTTCTGGTACTTAATGTTCTGAGACAACTTACTATAACAGTGAACATCGAACTAAAAGTTATGAGAAGCTACTTTTACTGTTTATACACTCCTTTAAATCAAAAGAACAAGATGTAAACTATTTTTTTATGTCATCTCTTGTGTTTCAGTCTCCTTGGTGCCTTAGGAAACATGAAAGAGACTGATTTACAATCACTTTGGGCAAATTGCCTGTAGAATTCTGAGGACAGGAAATGAAAAAAAATAAGTACGGCACACACCCCCGGACATTCCACACAAACCGTAGAATAAACAAACAGGCCCCAAAAGGAAACCAAAGCTCTTGGTCTTACGTTGATGGGTACCACGAATGGCCTTTGGAAGAGTAGACACTAAAGATGATGAAGTGCTAGAAAAATCTTTTGAGAGGGGTAACATTGACCCTGATGAAAGTGAATCTATTTCCTTTTTTGTCTAAAAGTTGGTGAGTGCTATTAATTTAGACAAATTATGTTACCTGTATCACATTATGAAAGAGAGTGACCATATTCCAAGTGCTTCTCAAGTCTTAACAGGAATCAGACTTCCTTCCTGGGGATCTTGTTGGGATAAAGATACCAATTCAAGAATCTCTGTGGGGGCTGAGGTTATGGATTTCTCACCCACTTCTGGGTGATGTAGACGCCACTAATTTGCAGGCAACTGTTGATTTTCTGTCACATTCTTCAACAAAGTCTTGGTGCTAGTGTTCTGGTCCTTATCTGTTGTGTTTTTAATTTGAAGTGAACTTGGTCCCTGGAAAATTTAGTAGTTTCTGGAAATATTTTTGTTCTTTACACTCAGAAGGTGCTATTGGCAGGTGCATAGGGTGTATATTTTTTAGTATAGAAAGCCTCTCATAACTATAAATTTTCTTACCCCAAATGTGTACAGCACCAAAGTTGAGAAACTCTGCTGCAGAAAAGAACTGTTTAAAAGACATATAAATAATAATAACAATAAAAATATTTAAAAAATAATAACAATCTATTGAAAGTATAAAAAAAAAAACATGAGGAAAGAAGCAGGTTAGTTAGGAGAGTGAAAATATTTACAACTGTCTTCAACTGTATTAAAGATTATTATGCAAAAGATGGTAGGCAGCTGTTCTCTCTCTCCCTTGAAGAATTATCGGGAAATGTACATAAATGGGCCTTCCACTCTTTGTTCCTTCCACCGGGCAAATTTCTCTATGATCTGACAACCATATTTACCTCATCTTGCTTCTCATCACTGGCAGAGACTCTCTCTCTATCTTTGAGATAGAATTTTTTTTTCTCACTGTCAACTTGCCTTCTCTCCCACCCCTTAAAAATCTAAGTCAAAAACTACTATCTCCATAAAATCTTCACTAAGATGAAATAGAATGGAGGCCAGTTTGCCTCTGACTACAGCTGTTATGCTGCCTCCTCAGTGTGTTGTCTTTCATTCTACAAACATGCTGCTGTCCATGTCCAGGGTAAATGACAATTACCAGGTTTTTCCGCCCTCCCCTCAATGACGGACCTCTGCACGCCTTGGGCCTGCCTGATGGCGGGCACCTGGAGCAGGGTGTGGGCCTGTGTCGGTGGGCGCACCTGAGCCAGAGACTAGGCTTATAAGCAGAGCATCAGCAGCAGAGAACAGAGCGTGGAGCAGAGGACTGTTCAGGGTGCAGCAGAGAAACCACAAGACGCTGCCAGAGAGCCCCGAGAAGGTGAAGATTCCCCGGCCTGCCAGCCACCCAGCCTCTTGGCCCCCACCCCGGCCCTGTTGCCTGCCCTGTACGTGGTTGCCTCTCTATGAAAGGCTGTTAAAAATCTAAAAAACCACCGAGGGCCCCAGAACTACTCCTTTTGACCTGTCTGTGCAGCTCCATGGAGAACCTGTGCTTCTTGGTATCTTCCTGGCCTCTACACCATGTGTGCAAGGAGCTGTGCTAGATTTGAGAAGGGGCAAGAAAAATAATTTAGAGAGTTCCTGCTTTTAAGAATTTCCCAATCAGCGGGGGAAAGGGAAACCTCACCAATAACTACAAGATAGATCGTATTTAATTATTATTTCTATGGGATTTTTTTTTAATTAAAGAGGAGAGTATAGGAGTTAAAAATTATTCCCAGGTGGTCGATCGGGGAAGACTTTCTAAATGGTTATACAGAAGCATCTTTTTTCATAAATGAGTATACCTAAGTATTTTTGAAGAATAAATTTTCTAAATTATGTATAATCCTTTGCATCAGATAAGCACTTAACATTGTTATCAAGATTTGAAGATATGAATTAGAATACAGGATGAATTAGAGTAAAATAGTATTTGGATTTAAACTACATTTATAAAAGAGCTTACAGTGAGTAAGAATTCTCCAGAATAATTTTAGTTATCTTGTGGTTTTAATGAAGGAGAGTGAATTTAATCACCTCTGACTATACCTTATGACACTGTGATTTTTAAGTGCCCTTACATTCACTGGGAAGGATTCTTAATTTTTAATTACATCTAGGAGGGAACTTTACAAGTACACTTTGGAACTTCCCAAGTACACTTGAAAGCCCAGTACCAAAGGCAGATTTTGAAACTATCCTAAGACTTTATAGGAGAGAGTCTCTTATAAAAAGAATTTCCTTTACTAGACCAACAGAAATTAAAGAGAATACACCCTCATTTAATATGTAATAAGTGTCAGACTTTCAGTAAACTGCTTAGATATATCATCTGATTTAATCTCATGAGTAAGCTGCAAGGTTCTCACCAACACTCTAAGGAGACTATTGCGTTAAGTGTAAAGTTCCAGTCACCATTTGATAAAGAGAGAAGAGCAAAGCCAATCCCAGTTCTGCATAGGACTCCATCTCTGGGTGGAAATAATCAGAGAGCCTTCCCTTTGGAAGAAGCAAAGAAAAGTTTCCTCTCTGCAGGCTCTAAATGGTGATATTTGCATCCTCTGTAATCAGAATGAGAAAAATTAAGTCATCTACATTTCATAGAGGCCACAGTTTGCTGTAAGGCTCACTACTTGAACACCATCTGCAACTGCTGTAGTCACGTGTGAGCCTGAATTTCCCTTTTCCCCACACATTCTGAAATCTTTAGCTCTGGGAATGGTACTAGAACTAAATCGCTACGGAAATTTGTTTGAATGTCAACACTTGTGTTCTTTAAAGTGATGATGTTGAATTCCAGTTAGCGATACAGTTATTATCATAGACTTTCCCTGTAGTTCTCATCCTGTGAGGGGCATTACTGCTTTTGATAAGAGTTCTGTTATCAATGAGAACCTCAAGATTGCACCCCGTAACTCACACCCCCCCCCGTGGCATCTTGGTTAACTCTGTGTAACTGGACCTTGTCTTCCCTCAGTTATTCTAGGCTTCTGCGTATCATTCAATGTTGATGTGAAAAATTCAATGACTTTCAGCGGCCCAGTAAAGGACATGTTTGGATATACTGTTCAACAATATGAAAATGAAGAAGGGAAATGGTAAGCCCCTGGATTTTTGTCATTGTTTTATTGTTTTTTGGTTTATTTTACCTGATAATGGAAAATGTTATTCAGCTGTAGTTTGTTTTATGAATGAGAAGCCACAGAGTGAATCAGCTATGGCAGAAAATGCCAGCTAATCATTTGGTAATGGAAACTGAAAAATAAAAAAAGAAAAATTCCTTGGCAATATTAAAGGAAGTCATTAGCGATTTCTGTTGAAGTCTGGGTTGACTTCAAGGGAGGTCCTTATTCAAAATACTCATGTTTTGTAATTATGCTATTTTGGCAAGAATTTTTTCATCGTTCTCATTTTAGAATAGTTTAATTTGAGCAGGAGGGATTGGGAAGCAGATTAAATGCCGTCTTATAAATTTTAAGATCACTTCTATTATATGGGCTTTTAGTTTTGGCCTTTACTGAGTTTAGTGTATGATTCATAATAATCCATACTGAATTTCTTTTACACACTTTAATATCTTTATAATGCTAACTTCACTTTAGACATGAATTTTAAAAGCCTATTTAACTTATTAAAAATTACTCCAAATTAATATTACTGTGCTTTTGTTTTATACTTTTATTTGTAATTTTAGTGTATTTTTAAAAACTGAACCTTGCACCAAAAAAAGAACAAGAGTTAGTTAAACTTTGCTCCAGTTTAATAATTTAAACTAAACAAGCCCATTTTTCTACTAACTATAATAATAAACAAAAAAGGATTTATGTCTACTTGGAAAACAGTGATTTATTAGTCTGGTATATTTGACAAATGGAAAGATTTTTTTTAATGTTTTGCCTTATCTTTTAAACTTAATTTTATAATAGTCCCCTAAATACTATTAAAATAAGAATCTTATTTCCCACATTTTGTATGCACAAATATTACATCCTTGGTATAAACTAGAATTTGCAGGGGGGAAGTAGTGTCATGTATCTAATCTCCTCATAAGTATCTTAGGTAAGAGATCAGACTATGAGTTTATATATCCTTTGTCTTTACATACTATACTCCTACCCCCTCCTTTTTTAAGGTTAGACAGGAAAAGTCATCCCTTTAGATACCAATTTCATTGTTTTAGGCATTATACCTGCAATTCATGTAGCTTTAAAGGTGGATGTAATTCTGAATAGATCAACTGGTCAAATTTCTCTTTGTACTTAAAAAACTCAGTGTTTTTCTTTAAAGATTAACATTTATGTCTAAAAAGTATAAAAGGTAATTTTCACTAACTACTAATAGTACAAGCATTTAAAAATAGACTATAGTAAATAGCAAGTCTTGAAGACTTCAACTACCTACTTCAACTGGATTTTTAAAATAGTATTATTTTTTTATTGAGGTAGTCTGGGCTTATAACATTGTTTATTCTTTCAAGGTATATGTTCATACCTCTTCAGATGTATGTTACTATATCACATCTACCACCACCAAAGTACCCATAGTTCTCTACCATTGGACTTTCTCCCTCCTTTATACCTCACTTCACTCCCTCTGGTAGCTTCAGTTCTGCACTCAGATTTATAGGGTTTGCTTTGGCTTCATTTTGTCTGTTCCTTTGCTTTGTTTCTTTATATTCCACGTATGGGTGAAATCATCTGGTATTTGTCTTTGTCCTTCTTACTAATTTTACTTAACACAGTTCCCTCCAGTTCCATTCATGTTGTTGCAAAATGGAATGATTTCATCTTTTCTTTATATATCTATAGTGGGTAGTATTTCATTGTGTGTATATACCACATCTTTATCCACTCATCTGTCATTGGGCACCTAGGTGTATGCCATAATTTGTTTATTGCTAATAGTGCTTCAAGGAATATTAGAGTGTATATGTCCCTTCAAATTAGCATTTTTGTATTCTTCAGATAGATATCTAAGAGTGGAATTTCTAGACCCTATGGTATATCTATTTTTAACGTTTTGAGAAACTTTCATACTGTTTTCCCTAAGGGCTAAACGAGCCTATATTCATCCCCTAAGGGCTGAACAAGTCTATATTCATACCAACAGTGTACAAGTCTTCCTATTTCTCTACATCCTTGCTACTATTTATTGTTTCTGTTCTTTTTGATATGGGCCATTCTCACATGTGTGAAATGGTATCTCACTGTGGTTTTCATTGCACTTTCCCGATGACAAGGATGAAGCATTTTTTAAAATATGCTTGTTGGCCACCTGGATGTCTTCCTTGTAGAAGTGTCTATTTAGCTTTTCTATTCATTGTTTTTATTTAATTTAATTTATTTTATTTTATTTTTTTAAAGATTTATTTTATTTATACATACAAGCTGGGGCACAGGCCAGAGGTGTGGGGCGGCGACAGGGTTCACCAGAGACAGAGCAGAACAGGCAGATCAGAAATACACTGCTGAGGGGAGCAGCGGGCGAGGCAGGAGAGGTCCGCCGCACCGTGTGGGATTCTCCCTGGCCGGGCATCGAACTCGCGTCGCCGCTGCCGACAGCTCCACAGCTCCACAGCTCCACAGCGCAGCACTTAACCGCTGCGCCACCAGGGAGGCCCTCTATTCATTGTTTTTATTAAGCCTTTTTTTTTTCCTTTTTGTTGAGTTATATTAGTCCTTTGTAGATCTTTGATATTAGCCACTTGTGAGTGGTATGATGTCCACATATTTCCTTCCAGTTTGTCATCTTTTCATTTTAATGATTAGAAGTCTTAGCTAGAACAATTAGTCAAAAGAAAGATACAAAAGGAATACAAATTGTGAAAAAAGAAATAAAGTGATCACTATTTGGAGACAATATGATACTATACATAGAAAATCCTAAAGATTTCACTAAAAAAAAAGAACTATTAGAATAAATCAATGCAGGAAGATGGCAGGCTACAAAATCAATATACAAAAACTGGTTGAATTTTTTATATACAAATAATGCACTAAAGGAGAAAGAAATCAAAAACAATCCTATTTGCAATTGTATCTAAAAGAATTAAATACTTGAATGAAGCAGGTGAGGACCTGTACAATGAAAGCTAGACGTTATTGAAATAAACGAAAGACTCAAAGAAATGGAGTCATTGCTTTCACATTGATTGGAGGAATTAACATTGTTAAGATGACAATATTATAGAAAATAATATACAAATTAACTGCAATCCTTATCAAAATTTCAATGGCATTCTTTAAAGAAATAGAGCAAATATTACTGGAGTTTATATAGAACCACAAAAGAGCCTGAATAGCCAGAACAATCCTACCAAAAATGAATAACAGAGGTATCACACTCTTCTATTTAAAAATATATGACAAAGATTGGATAATCAAAACCGTATGGTATTATAATAAAAATAGAATCAGATCAATGTAATTGATTAAGAGTTAAGAGTTCTCAAGTAAATCAAGTATAAGGTGAAGAAAGGAAAGGATCTTCAACAAATGGTTCTGGGAAAACTGGTAGTCACATGCAAAAGAATTAAATTAGACCACCATTCCATACCACACATAAAAATTTTCTCCAAATTGCATTAAAAATTTGTGTGTAAAACCTGAAGCCTTAAAATACATAGAAGAAAACATGAACAAAACATTCCATGACACTGGCTTCGATGATGTCTTTGGGGACTTGATTCCAACAGCAAGGAAAACAAAAGCAAAAATAAAAAAATGAGACTACATCAAACTAATAAACTTATGCAGAGAGAAAGAAATTATCATTAAAATGAAAATGAACTGTGTTTTTAAAGAACAAACATTAAAATATCTTATGAAAGTTTGGTTTTTTATCTCTTACATAAGGAAAACCAGTAAGTTTCCTCTCTCACCCAGTCCCATCTTTCTTATTTTAGGGCAGTCTGATATCAGAATTACTTGAGTATTTCAATAAATCTTATTAGAGTAAGGAGTGGTTCATATTTTTGGTGTCCACTTGACACCCTGTGCATTCCCAGTCTCAGGGACAGGACCTAAAATATAGTATATTCTCAGTGATTATTTGCTAATGGAACAATAGAATCTACTTTAGTTTCCTGTTATTATAGGTGGAAAAAAATATGCATCACAAATAAAGTTAAAAGTGATTCTCCTATGATTATTTAAAAAATAAAAATTATAACAAATGTTGGCAAGGTTGTAGAGAAGAGAAAACATGTGTACATTGTCAGTGGGAATGTAAATTGATTCAGTCACTATAGAAAACAAGATAGAAATTCCCCAAAAAATGAAAAGTAGAACTTACTATGTGACCTAGAAACCCCACTTCTAGGTAAGTAACCAAAGAAATGGAAATCATAATCTTGAAGAGATATCTTCACTCTTGTGTTCATCACAGCATTATGACAATAGCCAAGATATGAAAGTAATCTAAATGTCCATTGATAGACAAATGGATAATGAATATGTGTTATATATATATATAAATTGAAGTATTATCCCACCTTAAGAACAAAGGAAATCTTCCTATTTGCGATAACAAGGATGAAGCTAGAAGACATTATGCTAAGTGAAATAAACCAGACACAGGACAAACAGTACACAGTACCACTTAGATGAGAAATCTAGAATAGTCAAACACATAGAAGCAGAGAGCAGGATGGTAATTGCCAGCGACTGAGAGGAATGGAAAATGGGGAGGTATTTGTCAAAGGGTAAACAATTTCAGACATACAAGATTAATAAGTTCTAGAGATTTAAGGTTAATACTGTACTATATATTTTTTTAAATGCTAGAAGAACAGAAATTATGCTGTGTTCTTATTTTAAAATAATTAATAATAATACCAACTAAAGAGGGTAGGAAAACTTTTAGAAGTGATAGGTATGCTTATGGTATCGATTGTGGTGATGGTGTATATAATTATCTCCAAACTCACCAAGTTTTGTACATTAGATATGTACAACTTTTTATATGTTATTCATACTTTAATAACGTGGATTTTTTTTTCAATAAAAATGGTACCTCTAGGGAACTGTAACTACTTAGGACCAGAGCTGAAAATAGAACACAAGTCTCTTCAGCCCCAATATAGTACTTTTTTCTTTATTAGAACTATATTAGAAAGTAACTATTAACAATAATTATTTTTGTGGTAAATATCAGACTTTACATATAATATGCATATGTGTGCATGTGTGAGCATTTGAAAATATATGGATATCAGACTCTTTAGTTCCTTTTTGGTTTCACATTTACAAAGATTTTGTGGAAAAGATGAGAAAGCTCAAGGCAACAAAAATGATGTGGCCGACTGAAAATAAGAGTAAGGAATTGTAAAAATCTAAACTTTTAAACTTTTAAGAGTGGTGTGGCAATGGTGTATTATTCTAAAGAGATCCAGGCCCTGGTAATTCAAAATAAATTTTAGAAACATGTTTGGATAATAATCTGTAAGTGCTTATAAAATCAGAGAGGATGCAGATGTGCTTTAAGAAACAAACTATAGAATCATTGATATGTTTGGGAAGATGGATTTTGAAATTTTATTTTCTCCTGTCATGGTCACCTTCTTCAAAGCATATTTACTGCTCTTGTTTTGAAAGTGCATCATTCCAAGATCTTTTTTAAAGTCTTTCTGACCCATCTTACATCTGGGCCAAAGTATGTGCCTAAAGGAGTGCTAGGTCCATTGCAAGGACAGTGTTTTGAAAGAATTGAAAGCTAACAAAAAGGCAGTCTCATGCCCCCTTTACCTTTCAGAAGTTACTGTGAAACTTAATTTGCTTTGTATCATTGGCTCAGAAGCCACGTTTTGTCGGTAACACATGACACTTCTGATTAAGATCGTTATTGTTCATTACGGTTAACATGAGCTGGCACAGCCAAGTACAAATTGCAATGTGGTTCAGAAAAGTTCACAATAAACGTAATTGGTTTAATAATTTTGCTTTGAAGGGCTGAAACCTAAATACGCCCCGCATTACACAAGCCTTCCAGATTGTGGAAATTGCCTGTATGGCACAGGCTTGGCCAAATGGGAAAACGTGAGATGTTGATTCAGGATTTTCCACTCTTGTTCTTTTGCTTCATCCGTGTGTGTGTATCTGCCCTTTTAACTGCTGTTCAGGCAACTGTGCTTGGGGCTTCAGTGACTTCAGTAGACTTTAATCTCAAAGCAGATTTTCAGGATGCAGATACCTCCTGAGTCAATTGGCAACGGGGTGTGTGTGTGTGTGTGTGTGTGTGTGTGTGTGTGTGTGTGTGTGTTATGCCCTTTCCCTAAAGAACACTAGTTTATGCCAAGTAAAGTTTACTAGTGGGTTCATGTGATTGATGCCCTGTTTCCAATGGCTTGTGCTTTAAATAAAGCCTATTCAAACTTGGGGTAAAATGACTTTGTAAAGTTTCTGTCAAGTTTTCTTACAGATTTAAATAGAACATTTATTGTACAGTGTTTATAATGTCTTTTGAAGCTGAAATTTCCTTGTTGTCAAACTTGTCATTTCTGTGGCTCACTTCCTTTACATCCCCCTACCTTTCATGACCCAGAAAGAGCAGAGCAGCTCTTGGGATCAATGTACATATTCATTCTCGAAAATGATCAAGCGCTCTGAATTTACTTAAAAATACTGGTTGGCAGCAGTGACTGAAACTCTGACTTTGGCTTTGACATCAAGGAAGAGTTAGGTGGAAAGTGTGTTCGTGAAATAATGTAAATCTGAGACAGTGATCCCTAGGAAACTGTTTTACAGAGGAAAAAAACAAATATGCAGCAGAGAAGTCAAAGATCAGTTAACCTTTGAAGTAAATAGAGTAATGGTGATAAGGACTATTATGAAGTGCAAACATTTCTCAGATTTTGTTGTAATAGAAGCTTTTTATGGAGATGTTTCTCTCACTTTGGTGATGTTTTAATTCATTAGGTGTTTCTCTAGAGACCAGCAATGAGACCCAGAACATTCTTTAGTCCTCTTAATTTGCAGGCAAATCGTGGCAAAAATGCAACATTAAAAGCAAAAATCAAATGGAAATAAATATAATGAGTTAAAGCAGACCTATTAAACTGTAAAATAACAACATCCATAGTTCATGAAATAACATGCTCTGGGTCTTCACCTGATTCTGTGGGTTTGGGCAGGGAGTATTGTTATCACCCTCATTCTCAAGAGAGGAAACTGGGACTCCAAGAATGGATTGCCAGAGGTTTATATGGCAAGTATGTGACAGGACGAGGCCTGGGACACCAGCCTTCTGACTTTCCGCTAGTTCTCTCTCTAGCACAGGGATTCTCTGGTACCTCGCCCTGTGGGAATACCTTCCACGTCACCCAAAGGCACACATGGCATTTTGCTTAATATCCAGCCTCTAAAATGACTTCACAGTTGCGACCTCTTAGCTGGTCATATGAATCTAAAATTCCCACATCTGCCTTATCCAGAATTTTTTTTTAAGATGTATTTATTTATGAATACAAGCTGGAGCACAGGCCAGAGGTGTGGGGTGGCGAGAGGTTTCACCAGAGACAGAGTGGGGAGCAGAACAGACATATTGATGGAAATACACTGCTGAGAAGAGCAGCGAGCGTGGCAGGAGAGGTCTGCAGCGCCATGCGGGAATCTCCCCAGCCGGGTGTCAAACTCGCGTCGCTGCCGACAGCTCCACAGCACAGAGCTTAACCGCTACCCCACCAGGGAGGCCCCTTATCCAGAATTTTATGCTATTTCACAAAGTTATTCATTCATTCATGCATGCATTCATACATTCATTCAATAAATAGTCATTGAATGCCTATGTTGTAGTTGGAATTGTTATAGACACTAAGGATATATGTGTAAACAAAGCATATTAAAACTCCTCCTATGGTGGAGCTTATATTCTATTGGGGAGCAGGAACCAAAAACAAATAATAAACAGGAACTTTACACAGTGTAAGAAAATAATAAATACTATGAGAAAAAAATAGAGCAAGATAATTGGGATTGAAAATGAGGGAGATTCCTGAAATTTCAGAAACTCCATGCCTATACTTTTTGGATCTTGTTATTTTATATAGCTTTGGAATGATGAGGATTATTTAAGATGAAGTAGTAAATTTTATCTACTTTCCAGAGCTGCAAGTGATGTCAATACCTAGCTCACAGGAAAATGCACAATTGTCCCATATCCTGCTAACCCATTTTTTATCATCGGTCCTAAGTCTCAAACCCTTAGTCTGAATCCAGGCCTGCTCTACTCTACCACTTTCTGAGTTCTTAAACCTCCTTCTGTTTATGGTTCTAGTTCTTTCCAATGATCACCATACCCTGTGGCTTTTTGTTGCCCTAGAAATCAATGATAAACTCCAACCCTTTCCTTTAATCCCCCTGCTTGTCAAGCTCAACCACCGTGTTCCAGTTAATACAAAAACTGTAGCCTGTGTTCCTGCATCCGTCCTTCCTTGTCACCTCTTACCAGTCCTCATTCTCTTATTTCCATAATTACCCTATATTTTCCCCAGTTGATGGTACACTTTTTCCAACCAATCAGCCCTTGTTTACACATTAGTAATTCTTTTTTCTATTTAGATGATGGGATCGTAGAATTGGAAGGGTCTTTGGGGGCCTGTCTTCCATCTAATGTGGAAACACCATCCAAAACACCCCTCAAGGGCTATAACTTGCCTCATTTTGGCCAGAGGAGCTGCCTGACCAGTCTGTGTATGCCTTGTCAGTTTAAATATTTATTACTCTCTACAATTCCACCACCCTATTACTTCTCCTAAGTCTCACTACTATTTTCCAAAGAAGGGAGCAAGTATGGTGGGAGGGAGCAAAGAAAAGAAGGTGAGAGGAAAGCCAAGAGTGAAGAAATGGGAATGGTGGAGGGAGGGGGAAGGGAGGAAGGGAGAGAAGAGAAGGGATGGGAAGGGAAGAGAGGAAGGAGGGAAGGAAGGAAGGAGAGAGGGAGGGAGGAAAAGAGGGAGGAAGGGAGGGAGGGAAGGAGGAAGGAAGGACCAACTAATGGAGCTTCTTGTTTCAGTTAGCTATTGCTGCAAAATAAATCACCCCAAAAATTATTGATTTAAAACAACAATAATGTATTACAACAGTAATGATTCTGAGGGTTGGATGGTGCTCCCCTGCTGCCAGGGGCACTGCAGGAGTGCTCCTTCATGCAGCTGCAGTCATCTGGTGTCTCAGTTCTAGCTGGAGGGTCCAAGATGGTTTAACTCACATGTCTGGCAGTATGTGCTGTCTCACAAAGTACTGCTTCTCCTCCATGTGCCTCTTATCCTCCATTAGGCTAAACTGAGCTTCTTCATAGCACTGGTGGTCTCAGATTTCCAAAAAAGGACAGCAGTATCTGTGATGCCTTTTAAGGCCTAGCCTTGGAATTCAGTGTCATTTCTGCTGCTTTCTATTTATTAAGTAAATTCCAGTTTCAACAGGAGGAAAAATAGATCTACCTCAATGAAAGACCAGAGGGAGCAAGGTTGACTCACAAAGGGGCACACAACTCCTGCCATCTACCCCATTTGTAGACCTCTAGGTGTTGGGCTAGCCAGAGTCCTGCCCAGGGGCCCGTGCCCTGTGTAAGACAAGCCTGTCCTTCTAAATCCATCTGAGTTTTCAGGAACTCTGTACTCTCTCCTGTGGTTTCCATATTTCTCTTGTTACTGGTTCCTTTCACCCTCATTTAACCATATGTGTTTCTTCCATAATAAAGTTGAGCTTTTCACAAACCCTAAATGATTTGTCTGAAAAAAAAAAAAAAAGAAGCACACATATGAGCCACCTCCCTCATTTTCAGCCCAGGTACTTAAAGTGATGACTGCTCTGTATTCACAGTGCCCGCTCTCAGCGCTCATTCTCGATACCCTTGTTTCTCTGGCTTATATGACGCCACTGTTTCCTGATTCTCCCTCTACCCCTCTGATCATGCCTATGAAATTTTTCTTTCATTCATTAAAATCTTGTGGTATTTCCTCTTTGGTGGCCACCTTTGGTTCTCATTTTACTCTGCATTCTCTTGAAGTGCGTGTATTGACTCTTAGGATCTCAACCTTGCTCATAATGTTCCAAGGAGTTCCTGAGATGTTCCCCAGCAAGAAAGAGCTCAGATGCCCATGGTCTTTATAGGTCTTTCTTCTACTCTCTCTCATTGGCCTATGTCCACGTTTGTACATAGACGTAATTGCTGTCCCCAAAACTACCTGTACCAAGATCTTTGTCTGCTTTGGGGGAAATCCAAACTAAGATAGTTTGTATACTAAATATTTCTAGAACTGATTGCTCCCTTCACTTCTTTCATTCAGATCCTTTTTTCACATCTGATTACTTTAGAGACTCTTACCTTCCCTCTCTGTCTGTAAGTTGCCCTTTCTCCCAATTTATTGATGACATTTCAAGTAAATAAGCTTTATAAATCAGAGTTGATCATATCACACCCCTCTTTAAAAGCCTCAGTAGTTGCCACCACCCCACCACCACCACCAATAAGATAAATCCAAAGTTATTTCAATGGACAGTAAAAACATTTTTTATCTGGACACAGTTTACCCTGCCAGGCTCAACTTCTATTCTATCTACACAGAGCTTCTTGAATGTGTCAAAGAAGCAGTATTCTTTCTTACTTCTGAGACTTTGCTAAAGTGCACCAAGTTCATAACTATTCAATATAATAATATGTTTATAGTTTTGTTTCCCCACTAAGGTTTAAGCAATCTAAAAAAAAAAATTGTGTTTTATTATTTTTATATCCCCAGAGTCTGGCAAAAATGTCAAGCATGTAGAATGTTCTTAGTAAACATTAATCTATCAAGCCTCAATTTGAATACTTTCCATAATAGGCGCTCTGCTTTTCTCTAAACCATTTTAATTATGAAACTAACTTAATCAATCAATCACAAAATGCTTTGGAAATATTGGAAAAACACCTAAACATAACCTCTTTAATATGATTTGTCATGTTTTTGGTGTGTTGTCTGTTTTATTCAGCTGTAGTTGATTGTCATTTGAAAAAATTACATAGTAATAATAATAAAATAAACTTAGTACATTCTATAAGCCAAATACTTTAAAATTTTTTAATATTTATTATTATTTGCATCTTTTACATTATAGTGTATTTTACGTGGGTTACCCACCACTGATTCACCCATGAACCATCACCTAGGTCCCTTGTGCTCCCCTCTCCCCCATTTTGAACCCTTATACTCCCCCTCCCTCACTTAAACCAATACTTTCATACACATCTTATATAGATTAACTTATTCAGTGTTTCTGATGATCCTGATGATCCTGTGAGGTAGCTGATATTATTATTTCCATTTTACAGATAAAAAAAAAAATGCAGGCTAATTAACTTGTCCTAAACCCAAAATCTAAGTCAAACGCAAGACCATAATTTGAACTCATGAACTCAAAGTATGTACTGTATTTCATAGAGAGGATTAAATTTTTTAGTCCATGGGAAGCTCTTTGAACAGTGTCTGGCACACAGTAAAAATTCAATAAATGTTAGTTATTATTATCATGCTATTAGTGTGAGTACATAAATATAATTTGGTGCCTTTCACTTTAAATTTGTCATATGTTTTCACTAAATTAGAGAGATTTTTATTTTAAATTCAGTTATACATAATTTTTAACCCTACCATACAATCTTATTAACTTACTGCTTTTTATGACTGCACAATAGTCTGTAGATTGACCCTGTAATAATTAATTAGTTCTTACTGTAAGTCACATTTCTTTTAATCTTTTATTATTATATATAACCCTATGAGCTTTATCCTTATGCAGTAAGCTTCTTTCCCTTAACGCAGGTCATTTATTAAGATAGATTCCCAGCAGTAAGAATTATACTTGAAAGGGTTTGAATATTTTTATCATAATTTATGCATGCCTGAAATGACTTTGCAAAGGCATTAGATCATAACCATGGTTTAGGAATCTGTTTAACAGTTCAATATTTACAGTTCTTATAAAGCTTCTATTAATACTAGCTTTATCCAGAAGGACCCACATATAATACACCCTATCCAGTTTCAATATTATGGACTTTCTCTATTTAAATTTTTTTAATGTATACCCAATCTGCCTCAGTGACCTCAATGTTCCTTGAGACATTTTTTTCTCAGTGCTAAACATCTCCAACTCTCCCTCAAGTATCTCTGGTCTGACAAAATTATCAGCTCTTACCCTTCTGAATCACAGTCTCCTAAATACATTCCATTGTGCCTCCGTCCCTCTTAATTTGGAGATTCCAGACGTGGCCGACAGCACAGAGCAGAGGGGCTATCCACTTTCTTGACCAGGGCATCTATTTCCAGCGATGCTGCCCAGGGTCACATTAACATTTTTGGCACCATAATACCCTGTTGGCTCGTGTTTACTTGCTGTCAACAAAATCCCGTGTGACATTTTTCACACGAATTCCTGTTAAGTCAGTTTTCCCACATCCGTACTGATGTAGATAATAGTACTCAGATAAGTGAAATTGTTTACATAACTTCTTATATAGTTTTCTTAATCAAATTTTACTGATTTGCCATTTGTTTACAAAACTATATAATTTGGAAGTACAACTTCACTACTTAATATATGCACATGCTTCACTAGCCCTCGGCCAAAGCTCTAGTGCCAAAACACGCTAGCAGATTGCCCCCTCTCCCCCAGTCCCACTCCTTTCTCCCCCCTTGGAAACATCATATTTTTCATAGAGTCTAAGAATTATTTTTGTTGTGTTTTGCCAGTTTGTTTTCTTTGCTTATTTATAGTCCATGAATGAGTGAAACCATCCAAGAATTGTCATTCATTTTCTGACGTATTTAGTTGAGGATAATTACCTCAAGATTCATTCACTTTGCCCCAAAAGACACCACTTCATCTTTTTCAATAGCTGAGTAGTGTTCCATTGTGTATCTGTAGCACACCTTCTTAATCTACCCGTCTGAAATGGACATTTAGATCGATTTCATAGAGATGAGGGAATATCTCATTGTGGTTTTGATTTGTATTTCCCTTATAATAGGAGATGTTGAACAATTCTTCATGGACCTGTGGGCCATCTCTCTGTCTCCTTTGAAGAGATTTCTGTATATGTCTCTTGCCCATTTTTTGATTGGGTTGTTTGTTTTTTAATTGTTGAGTTGCATGGGTTCCTGACATATTTTGGAAAATTAACCCCTTGTTGGACAGGCGATGTGCAAATATCTTCTCCCAGTTCATAGGTTGCTTTTTTTTTTTTTTCCTTTGGTTAGGTCTTTTTTGCTATACCAAAGTTTTTTTTTTAGTTGATGTAGTCCCAATTTTTTACTTTTATTTTTGTTTTTCTTGTGATTGGTGTTGATTCTCCAAATACATCTCTGAGGTTGAAGTCAGGAGTGTATCACCTATGTTTACATAGGTTCTTATTAAACTTTAAGTAGTTTAAGTTTCTTGTTCCAGAATGTTGAGATTGTTCTAGAAAGTTGAGATAGTTCTGAACACCCAAATAGGTATATTGATTCATTCGCTGAGTACTATATGCTTTCTGTAGCCCTCACTAAAGTCATTACTAAAGATATAGGCTAATATAATCCCAAGTTCACTGACTTATGGTGTATAATTGAAGTCCTTTGCTTGCTATCACTCAGTGTCTTTGGATACAGCTATTTAGCCAACAATGATTCAGCAGCTGTAGATCCAAGTATCTTAACACTTTCCCACATTCATGCATCCAATTCCTGAAGATATCATAGGGGACCTTTTTAATGGGTTTGCTATGACTAAAATAAATCATAACTCTATTAACCATCAACTATTATTAGAGTGATTTTAAAATTGTATCTTAAAAGACAGTAAGTGATTTTAACCTGGGTCTCATTTCTATCCTTTTGTCTAAATACTTACAAATTAGCCTATACTAATATTAAATCTTACGATGATCAAATGTTTATATTCCCTAACTTCTCTGAAATTGATGTTAAGAACTTCTAATGAAATATCAGTTCCTCATAGGAAAACCTCAATTATGCTTCCATAAATGTTTTGTAAGCTAACACAATGACAGGTTTAATAAATAATTATCATTTTCACCCCAAAGGAAAAAATATTATAAAGTAATAGATAATACAATACAATAAAATATTCTAAGATTTCTCCTCTACATATTTTTGGTATTTTTATTAAAATAATCTGCAACTCAGAGAAGACACTGCTTATTTTAGAAAATATGAAATTACTATCAGGGGATGACTATGAGAATTACTGTCAGCTGTCTTAGAACTCATCATAAAATAGCTAAAATAAAATGTTTTCCATTGTTCAAAAATATTAATGGAATCATTGAATTTCCAGGGTGCTCATTGGTTCTCCTTTAGTTGGTCAACCCAAAAACAGAACTGGAGATGTTTATAAGTGTCCAGTTGGGAGAGGTGAATCATTTCCTTGCGTAAAGTTGGATCTACCAGGTATGTAAAATCAAAATGTCAAAGTCTGACCCCAAATTATGCCTACTATGCTCACTAAAAACACATTCAAGCAATTCAAGAAAACATGAGGAGTTTATAAACATGTCAGTTCTTATTTCTTACAATTCAAATTCAAATAAGGTCACATTTTGATTCCGTCTCCCTTTGCTTTAGAAATTCATCATAACGTAAGGCAACTCTCTCGCCCACCTGTGTCAATGGACAGGTGTCTCTCTTTTCCTTTCTCCTTTTCCTAATAAACCTGTCCTTTTAAGATGTTAAAGAAAATCTTCATAATGTAGCCATAGCTGTTTCAGATCTTCTAGTTTTATGATGCATAACTGCCTCCATGCTCAGAATCCTTTGTAAAGCTGTAGTCACATAGAAGAATTTTTCCAAATGCATCTGTCCATCACATCCCTGCAAAATAATAATAATAATAATGTTTGTTTTTTAAAAGAAAATAGCACAAGGGGAATTGCAATGGATTACTTTTTCAAAGTAGCACAAGGCAACTTTTTATCAAAATAAATACATTTGATTGAAAAATCACTATAAGACATAACTAGAAAATTCCTACTAGAATTGTCTAGGAATTAGAATCCTAACATTGTTCTATACAATATTATATACCAAAAAAATTCTTGATAACCCTACAGCTTTATTTCAGATACTGCTTTACAGATTTTCTTTTTCTAAGTTCTGATTTGCTTTTTACTCTTTAAATTCATGGTCATAATTAAAATAATTGATTTACTATTCCTTTCCTGATAATTCCAATATTTGGAATAGCTCATCACTTTCCATGTATTACCTTTCTCCTAACGTCACAACATTTTCCTCTTCTGGTTGTATTTGATAACTTTAGATTGTATCCTGTGTTATACAATACTTCTGAATTAAAAGTGTGAAGATTCTAGATCTGGTATGTACCTTGAATAGTTTTAACATTTTATTTTAGCAGGTAGTCTACTTGGCTAAACCTGTTTTCCAAGCTGATTTTCCTGCAGTGGGAAGCAGTTAATTGCTTTTCAATTCTGGTTTTAGCAGGTTATTTAAAATTACATGTACATGTTAAGTTAGGTCATCCAAGTATTTGAAAGAATATATATGCATATATTAGAACTCTCCTTTTGTGACTCTGCTTTCTAATATGTCCCCTCACTTGACAACTCCTGCCATTGCCCAAATTTCTGGCCTTTGTTTCTTCAAGACAATAAAACTCTGAGTTCTATTTGAGATTCAGTCATTTGCTCAGCCCTTCCCTTAGAGAACACAAAAACAGGAAATCATCCAGTGCTAATTTTCTCTTTCGATATAGACTCCTCTCCAATTTCTACCTGCTTTCCTGTGCCTTCAAATGGCTAATTTCATATTCCCCCCAACCCTTTCCCTAGACTTTGTAGTTGTTGTTTGTAAAAGATTTGTTCTAGATAGAAGTTATTCTTCCATTAATGGAATAGACTGCTAATGTTAGCATGGAGATTCTACTTATATCAGGACTAGAAGGGAAGCTTATGCTCTAGTTCCTAATGTCCCAGAAATGTTTATGCTGGGTCAATCCTAGTATTAAAATCTCTAATTCAGATTATTCAAACTAGAGTCTACAAATAAATCTACAAACTTGTGTAGATTAACAGTCCAGTTATAGGTGTTTTCAAAGCTAACCAGACTAAGCTCTGGGATGAAAACTACTGCGCAGATTAGAAAGTCAGTGTGACCATTCAGAAATCTTTGCATCCATCTTCCTTTATGAGGCTATCAAGGTAGGAGAAACTTCCAGGCAAGAAGTGGGATGAATCCTTCCTGAATTTGAGATTTGACACTTTAAAATATTTTAGCTCTCTGCTAAGCATGGTTTCGAAGCTTTTGTTTTTCCTGTCCAATTTTTCTGCCTTTCTTTCCTTTTTTTTTTTTTCCCATTGTGAACAGTGGAACTCCTTGCCAATTTCACCAGGTGGGCATGTTTTAGGACCCAACATTTCTATTTGGTATGTCAAATGTAGTCCCTCTATCATGTTTCTTTTAGCCAAACTTCCTGACTGCTACCCTAATCTTGTTCTAGTTTTCTTTGTAACCTTCACGATGTCCCCATGATGTTGAAATTAATGGTCAAAAAAATTTACATTTGGATTTTCTTTTCTTGTCAAAAATAATGTTTCATCATTGGTCCTTTATAACATGTAGATAAAATATGTAAGATAGCTTTGTAACCTTATATTATATCTACAATATTATGAGACCAAACATTTCAATTTTTTTAATTAACAGAAACATGTGATAGACAATCCCACATTCTCATTGCCCAAATGGTTCTGAATTATTTCACAGTTCAGCAAAACTATTTGAAACAGGGATCCAGGCGTAGTTTCTGGGATATAAGCCAAGTTTTCAGCCTTAGCTTATCCATTACATTCCTTAATAATACTTTGAAGACCATTTAGTTGACCCAAAAGAAGAATGTGCTATGATATGAGCAAAGCAAATAGAATGTTTTAATGGAAACACACTTAATTTCACTTTGTTTTCCACCCTCATAAAAGTTTTTTTTCTTTTTAGTGAACACATCAATTCCCAATGTCACAGAAGTAAAGGAGAACATGACATTTGGAGCAACTTTAGTCACTAACCCAAAAGGAGGGTTTCTGGTAAGAAAAGATGAGTAGTGATAGCTAATGAATTGGAAATGCTATCATTCTTAGACTTTGTAAGATCTGTTATATAATTTTTAATCTTATGACTTTCAATTTTTTAAAAGGCATGTGGGCCCTTATATGCCTATAGATGCGGGCATTTGCATTACACAACTGGAATCTGTTCTGATGTCAGCCCTACATTTCAAGTGGTGAACTCCATTGCGCCTGTGCAAGGTACAATGTTCTTGCATGTTTGAAAAGTATAAGCAATGAACGAGACATATGTATACACTAGAGCATACCAAAAAGCTTGAAATATTTTCTCAGCTATCAGCATTACCAATTTAGGTAAATGCTTGCTTTGCCAATATATAACCAAACCTCACTGCTATTTTTGGAATAGATATTAGTGTAAATAACCTTTATAGAGACATGTTTAAACATAATAACTAAAGCTGTCACACTGGTTTTATTTAAAGGATGATTGTCTTTGAGGAAAGTAGCCTCATTTGAAATGCACACTGGATGAGAGCTGTTATGTAAAATTCATTTTGAAACAAATTCCAGTGATAACTCACACAATGTTAATTAAAACTAAGTAGAGATGGACTTTACTTCATGTGAACGCCAAAACAATTGTTGAGTGCAATGAGAATTTCTTATAACCTTTATTTTTTCCAACTATAAAGCCAGTGTGTTCACTTTGTAGAGTATCAGTTGATTTTTAAATGAGCCTCTTTCTGCCATGATAATACTTAGTATACCTCAAAAACTGTAAAATCCAGCTTTGCACATTTAACCCCTTTTATTGCAGAGTGCCCCACTCAACTGGACATAGTCATAGTGCTGGATGGTTCCAACAGCATTTATCCCTGGGAGAGTGTGACTGATTTTTTGAATGACCTTATAAAAAGGATGGATATTGGTCCTAAACAGACACAGGTAAGTGACTCTGTAGTTTGATTTCTGTTATCCTAAGATAAAAATGCATGAATGTTTAATAAAAATATTCTGAAAATAAATTAACTTTAAATGGATGAATTCTGTGTTCCACATCCCTGTTCTTAAACCTGATGAAAGGGGCATTAATGACATGCTGTTGCCTTCTAAACAGAAAATATTATGGAAGTTGCTGTTTTCAGTGCTTTTGAAAAAATAAACCCTATGGATCTCTGTAAAATCATAATTCAATTCTTAACTATAAAATAAGTACAGCCACCTTTGGTAATATCAGAGAAGTGTTTCAGAATTTGTAAAAAAATAATTTGACACCAGAAGGAACCCATCACATCATGATCTCCTTTTACCTATAAATTAGGAATTCATCACCAGATATGGCGTAAAGTCTTTTTTCCTATATTTAATCACTTCTTTCCTTTAGCAAATAAGCAAACATTTTTTGCTTCATAGTTAAGTTTCTTTCATAAGTTAAGCTTCATAGTTGGGTTTCTTTCTTTTGAGCATCAGTATCTGTTTCTAAATACATCCCCCTTAACTGCCGCCAAATAAAGTGGAGCAGATCACATGACCTGTCTACTTCAGACACTGAAATTGGGTTGAATTAATCAATATCTGTTAAATTTATTAAATTTCTATGGTCATGTTTAAAACATAGACAAGTCTCAATGGATAACAGGCAAATTAAATGTCAAAATGAGGTCAGTGCCTGGAGGGTAGGAACCAGCACTAGCGTGAGAGTCAGAAGGGCTGTTGTGGGTGTGGGCACCGAGGACAGATGAGCTGGGAGGCCTGGGACAGCACTGCACACGATGTTGCTCCTTTTCCTTCTGAGGGTTCTAGTTTTGGAGAAATTTCTGAGGCACTAAAAGAATAGTCTGACTACATCAGTGTTTGTTACCTCTACTTTTAAATTGTGACATAAACACACACACACATCTCTATATGTAAATGTTTATGTCTAAGACACATTCATTTTTCCAAAAAAAAAAAAAAATGATGGCGAAGATTACAAACTAGAGTCAAACATCAAGGAGCAAAATCATGGTTCTGTTCCAAGACCCCAGAGGTGTCTTCACGGAGCTATGCGAGCGGTAACACCGTGTTATCTCTTACTGGACAATAGAGAATGCCTTGAAATCAGTGTAAAGTTATTAAAAGCAAATGGACTTTCACACATCACAAAATGTGAATTCCTATGACTGCGATCTTCTCCGCAATGAAGCTCCCTATGTGAATTCCTAGAGATTTGGGAATATTAAGTCTCTTCTTGCTGCGGGCATTCTGCATCCATTAAGGGGCGCTCAGTAATGACTTGCTCCTTCTCATGTGCATGTTCCACATGGGCCAGGCCAGGCCTCTTGCACCCCATTTCCTGCACTGTCACCCCTGAAATCATAGGCTTGATCACAGGGTCCCCCTTGCTCACCGCTTTTCCCCATGATCTGCTTTCTTCCCTTCCACCTGTTTTGTCCACCCCATTTCACCTTCTATTCTTGAAATGTTTTAAGTGGCTAACATTTTCTAGTCATCTGGATATTTGATTTTGATTTAACATTCATTTACCTATTTTACTATAAAAAAATACAGCTGTTGGTGGCAAATAGTGCAGCTGCAACTTGTGTGAAGTTGCTCCACAACTTCAGGAAGAAAATCTGCCTGCAAGGCTATCTTGGAATTATAGTCACTGCTTCAGGCAGGATCTGTGCCAGTGACTCAGTTCTCTAAAGAAAGAGATAACAATCCATTGCTTGTATGTGCCAACCATCCTGTTCGATTTTGATGTTTCTAACCCTTTAGAACTATAACTAATTTTACATTTCTGTAGTAAGAATTTTAATAGAGGAGCTATTCTGTTTTGCCACCAGAGGAATTCTAGCCTGCAAGGGTGGGCTTCATGGAGTTGTATGTCTTTCTGGGAGGGAACAATGTGTCTATTTAGTGGACTGGGGACCAGTCCTAGGGGTGAATAAGAGGGAAATGAACTTTAATTTAATTTAGGTTAAACTATATGAAATTGTTGCCATGTGATCATTGTTTTGACCTAAAAATAAAGCAATTTCATGTGGTACAATCTAGATTAAAATATAGAACTTTTTTAAACAGACGTTATGTATGAAGCATCACAAAAATCATAATACATTTACCTTTCATACAAGGAGAGTGGAGAACTTCATCTTAAATAATTTTTAAATTGATGGTAAGCCAAAAAAAATTGAATTCTGATTATACCATAAGTCCTCGTTTCCCATATTGATGAAAGTTATATATTTGGTGTGTTAGGTGAAGTCAAATGATCTATTCTCTGCAGTCATGGATTTTCCCATTTAGTAGTTATAAATAGTGAAAGGCAGGTTCAAAGATATGATGTGATTATTACCCTAAAAAAAATAGGAGAAGAAAAAGAAGGAAATCAAAAAAGCTTACATTAAAGTTTCCTTATGATGGCTAGTATACATGAAGGAAATGTCATGCAAGTGACCATAGTATCAACTTTAAATAATTATTCAAAATTTCTTCCATGTTCCTGTGTGGCCCCATTAAGACTTTTGCAAACACAGTCAAGGAACTTCTGTAATCCAATTTTTTTTTAACCATATATAGAGTAAAGGCTATAAATTGCCTTTTAAGAAACCAACTATAAAAACGAACCTGAAACACTCTGAGCTTGCCATAAAAGATACGATGGCATAAACCTTATGGAGGTCTTATTGATCCTCAATACCTAAACATCACATTGCTTTTAATAATAAATGAGAATGATATAAATATGCCAAATACAAATGCATTATCCTAAATAAAACGAGTAAATTTAGAGACTTGATATAAAAGTGAAATATACTAATGGAACAATGTCTAGATTGTTCCCATCAAGAGCATAGCATAACATTAAGCCAGGCAAAATGAAAGAGAGAAATCAATTAAATTTTAGGAATATTATTTATCTTGCTTTTTACCGCACATTTATGGCCCTTTCCTAGAAGCTTTAAAAAATATGAGGACTGATTCATCTTTTTGAGGTCTGAAAAGAAGCCTGTCTGAGCCCTGCAGCCGTCTCCTTGTCAATCAGGCTCTAGTGTATAAATGAGGTGCTGTGAATGAGCTGAATGTTCTTCTTGCTCCTGGTCTTCATTCTCCCCACCTCTATCCATCACTTACCCCAGTTACCAATCCAGAGTAAAGGTTAGATCATGACATTTGCCTTGACAAGAATCTTCTATCGATGGAGAAGAGTAGAAAATTTGGGAATGAGGCATCACAAGATCACAAACTGGTGTCACAAGACCAGAAACTGGAGGTGGAGGTAAAGATGGTTAACATCATAGAACCAGCTATAAAAATTAAAAAACCTTAGGCACCAACTTCTATAGCAAGTTTCAGACTGCTGTAGAAAGTATCTGAAGATGCAGACCAGAGGTGGGCATTTAGAGATTGAGAGCCATTGTATAGAATCACCTATCCTTTAAAAAATCAACCTTGTCACACCCTAGAAACAATTAATTTAACAATAGATAACAATTCCACAAAGGAATGAACCCTTCCCAAGAAGAACACTATATCAGTACAATTTCTGCCCTGGCAAGACGCTGCTCTCCTGTCTGCCTATGTCTATGCAAATAGCTCTTTTAACAAAACTGTCCCTTCCAAACGTAGCTCTTTCTGCCTACTTGAGTCTATGCAAGCGTCCTATTCTTTCTTTTCTTTTCTTTTTTTTTTTTTTTTGACTAATAAACCTGCCCTTTGGATGTAACTAGACATCTTTGCCTCTTGGGGATACTTATCGTGTAATGCCTAAGGGGAAACTGTGGTGAACTTTTCTGAGCTAACACGATGACCTCATTCTCTGAATCCAACACCTCTCTGAGTTGACATCACTATCCTTGCCTGATAAGTAATATCAAGCTCTCCAGTGGACTAGAATATGTTTGTCATCTGGCCCCATTCATTCCCAGTGCTCCCTGCCTCCCCACACCCACCAAAGGTTCCTTGACCCTGCCACACACACATTGTTCTGTGCTCCGTGATTCCCTCTGCTGGAAATGCCCTTCACCTCAGGTCCTATGTACTGGGTGAACTTCTAAGGCTCAGGTTTAAATGTCACTTTCTCTACCATTTTCTGTGATTATTCCCCCAGTCTTCCCAAGAAGATGTCCTTCCTCTCCGTGACAGCACAGCACTTGGACACTTTCACCTATTGCTCTCACCACTCAGCAGCGCCGCTTTTGGTTCATGTGTCTGACTCTCCTGGGTAGACTGTGGATTCCATGATGACAGCATGGTCCTTTAATCCTTTTATTTATGGACACAGTCCAGAGTTTTTATGTGTCATCTCATATATAAGGCAAGTTATTTATGTTCAAAAAATGTAGTTCCTGGAATTTTCCATCTATCCTTTTTTAAAAAATATCATAGTTAGCGTCCTCCTTACTCTGCTTCATAAAGTCACTGAATTAGAAGACACCTGTTTGTGAGGAACCCCCTGGACTTCCCTTTATATTGTGTTTCTGGCTTTTGGAGCAAGGTATCCATTCATCTAGCCCCATTCACCTCTAGCCCTGATTTCTCCCCTGTCTTCTCTTTTCTCCCCAAATCTCTACTTGAACATCAAGAATGAATAGACTTGCCTTTTTGATCCTTGATCATTTTGCAGCATTTTCCATCAAACAAGAGGGCAGCTGAAAATCAACTTTTCCTAAGACCTGTATCTACTATGTATCAACTTCATTTAAGTTTCTGATGACTCTTTTCATCTACAGTGAGTCAGTTCCATTTATGTCCCTCTCTATAGTGAAAATGTCAAGCCTGGTTTCAACTCACAACTTGAGAATGGTTTGTGCTGACAGTTAGCTTGGATGGCAGCCTGTGTTATCACCACATTCATACCCTGTCTTAATGACATCAGAAGCAGACTGTAGGAGAGAGGTTTTGTACCGTAGTATGATAAAAGGAAATACAAACCGGCCAGACACAAAGCCTGAGTTCTTTTCATATTAAACAATTGTGCATCTTACAGGAACACAAAAAATTTCTTTGTTTTGCCCTGTCGTTACTCCCCTAAAGAAGTTGTTGAGTTGATAATGTTAATTGCTGGATAGAAGCCCAGGAACTTAATTGGGCACTAAAATTCAGGCACTGGTGTTAGAAGTGACTTAACTGTACCAGGTCATAATATAATTCTAAATGAGTAAATAATTCCATTTCTCCATAACTCTTTTACTCAATGTACTTAACAGCTATTTTAAACATTGTCTTTCTTTAACTCCTTGTTACTCTTGTTTTTCATGAAAGAAAAATCAGGGGGTCCTAATTTCAGTGACTTCTAACTCTCATCTGTGCTCACATGCATTTTACTCCCACTTTCTACTCTGCCCCCAAAACAAGTAAAGCCATTTGGGTAATTGATTCACATTAACTTAACTGATATTTATAAAGCATTTTATTGATTACTGGAAAGGCCTCTAAGGTACCTCCCAACTTCATGTTGATTTTAGAGTTTTTACCATATTTGTAACTTCTTGCAATTCTGAGAGGAGCATACTTAGAGGAAGCTGATATACACATCTGAATGCAGAATTTGGTAAGGTTCTATCCCAAAGATCTCTGCATAGATTAGTGTCATATCATTGTAAAATATTTTCAATTTTGAATTTCCATAGAAAGTGCATATTAAATTATAATGCTCGAATATTTTTATATCTCTATGCCATTTTACTGGATCAAAATAATCCACTTTCTCAGATGTTAAAACATTGATCAGAAGAGTGTCACTAGAGCATTGCCATCTCTCATTTTCTCCTCCTCAGTATTCATCTTGATGGCCTGTACACCCCAACCCAGAAATATAGTCGAATAAACGAATAAACATGTAGTGATCCATTAAAGCCAAGGTTGCCATTAAAAACTTCGAGCCTGTTTTGGAGAGATCAACTATCTTAAAGAAGGTGGCTTTGTGTAAGGTCCTGAGTCCATGGCTACCTCCAAAGCTGATAAAGTAATTCTAATTTTGGCCTGTGCTCCACACAGTATTTAGTGATTTCCCATATGTTCTCTTTCTACACATACAGCTTATACACAGGCTTTCAGAAATGTTCTTATTTCCAGAAGTTTCTTAAAGAAGGAAGCCTTCAGCCTATTGTGACACCTTTATTTTTTATATTTAAACACTTCTGAAAGTTTATATTGTGAATTTTAATTAATACTGTTTGTTTTTATTTAGATGTAAAATGAAGATAGTTATGAACTTAAGCTGATACTTAAAACTATCTAATGAACTTCCATGGGTGGAAGATTTCCCATGTATGTTTGGATGAATAGAAACTAGGTAAAAATATCTTATTAAAAGTCAGTTTGGAAACAAAAGAAATGAGGCAAAATCTTATATTTGGATAACCACAATGCATGATAGTGTGTCATAGATATAATAATGGTAAATAAAGCAGAACAATTAATTCATCCTTCCAAGTAGGGAACTCTTACCATTGTGTGACAATGATCCCAAACTATGTTAAGGCATTGAAATAAATATTCCCTTAAATAAGATTAAAATATGTCAGGTTTTCCAATTTGTGATTCATGGTACATGTTTTCATATTAAAGACACTAAGAGCACTTTCAAAAGATTTTGCTCATGTGTCTGAATAGAGCAACTGGGGACAGGAGAAAGAGCAAGTCTTGCTCCTTCATACCACTTGAAATTTGTTACTTTTTTTTACTCTATATGAATAGCAGAGGGAGAAAGGCAGACAGAAACAGTGACAGGGAAAGAGAGATAATTGCTAATGATCTGTATTCCTAGTATTCCCTGGAAGTTGAGGTAAAGAAACATTAATGTGGGTCTTAGCTGAAAAAGAATTGTGAATCTTACCTTTAGGTGGAAGGGTCTGTAAGTGTTACAAGACACTTGTTCACATAACAGAATTGTCAGTTTCCCAATTTTGTTGTTAGAGCCTGAATCAGCAGAGCTTTCCCTAGTGTCAGACTGTTATTTCCTATCTATGTCTTTTGTTCTACTTAATCAAGAAATTCAAACTGCATGTCCCCTCCTGCTTTCTCTAGAAAGTAAATGTTTCTTCTACTTGTGGCTACTTAAAGCCCCTTTATGATTCTGTTGTTCCTGTGGTCATCCACTCTTCTACTGATGCAACAGGTGCTCTCTTTCCATTCTCCCTTCACAAAAGCCCACACCTCACCCAGATGCTTCTTGTGGCTGCCACTCATGCTGACTTTTTCCCATTCAGCAAAATGCCTAGTAGTCTGCAATCTCCATCACTCCTCACCAGCTGTTCACTGAATTTCTGTTCTCTGGCTTCTGCCCCATTCCAAGACAATTGGATATTTCAAGTTAAATATGATGCTTGTTACTTTCTATCCCAATTTGTAAAATGATTTAAATACCTTCAGTTAGTATCCTTAACTTATTTTCCAAGTTCAAAACTGCTTTGCTTTCTCTCATGCCATTTTCACAAACTGCAGCCTCTACTTTACCTGGGCACCTCATTCAGGAAGCCAGACTGTCTTTCCTCCACGAGTCTTAGACAAATATGCTTTGATCCTCTCTCTACCTGCCTCCTCACCATGTATATTCATCACTTGGCTCCCTTTTAATCTTATTTAATTCTCACACTTACATGAGTCTGTTGAATGGGCACATATACATATTATGTTAGCATGAGTCTGTTTCACCTGCCTTAAATTATAAACTAAGCTGGGACTAAAACTACTTCTGTGAACCTGGGTCACACCAGTACTCAGCAAACCATGAAATATGTTTGTTTTGTACTTGTCCCATTTTCCTGTGATGAAAATTAAAGGCACCCTTTTCTGGGGAAAATACAACAGGCCCTACTTAGTCTGTCTGTTTCTAAGGGAAATAAGCACTTGAGTAACAGCCAGTGACGTACGCAGAATGTCATTTCCTTAAGATTTGCATTCCCATTGCCTACTCTTCTCATTTCTCCCACTTCTTTGTAGCTCCTTTTCTGCTTATCATCATTTTCTTGCTATCTCAGCTTTATTCTTACGTATGTGAAATGTTACAGTCATCTACTGAGAATGTACCGCGTCAACTGTGCAAAACAGTGGCGAGGGAGAAAAGAATACCAACAGCTCTGACACAGTCCATGCCCTTTGCCCTGCTTGTCCCTCTAGAACTTGCGATGTAGTATGGGGAGATAAAGCATGCAGACGGAGCAGCTGAGAAGAATGCAGTACTCACAGGAGCGAGACGGACAAGTTTGCTTCAGCTTGGGAGATGGAGATCAGTAAGGGCTGTAGTAGGCCGGAGGGGGGGAACGTTTTGCAAAGTGAAATGTATATAATTTCACAGAATAGGTATAGAATTTAGTTGGACGACTAGAGAATGGCATTTGGTAGGGGTACAATACACACTGGGGAATCCTGAAAATGGGGGTGAATAGAGAAGTTAGGGTCAGACTCTTGGGTGATTGAATTTTGAAGGAGAAAGCTGAATTGTATCCTATAGGCCTAGTCTTTGAAGGAACAACTTGAAGTTTTATCTGTTTTCTATTTTAAGTAGAATAAAAGTTCTCTTTTAAAGTATATTTGAAAGTCATTGGTATATAGACACTGGAAAATTATCAGAGGTTTTTGAACAAGGACATAATGTGATGAAAGCAGAAATTCTAGGTAGTTAGTCTGCCATTAATATGTTGAAGAATTTGAGGAGAGTAGAAATGTAAGTGGGGAGATCAGCAGTGGTGAGAACAACCATTGCCATGGTCTAGGTTCAAGGCAATGATGCCTGTCCCAGACTACAGTAAAAAAACAGAAATTTAGATAATAGCTGTCTTAGGTCCATATTCCCAGAAGCAAACCCTGAAAGGAGAAATCAAATGACAGTGATTTACTAAAAAAAAATAGGGTGTTCTTCCAAAAGAAAATAGGAACAGGGTAGAGAAGCCACAGAATGTGATTTTAGGTGAAGTCGGGACTTAGCCTGTTCTGGGAGGAGGCTCCACATTGAATCAAAGGTTGGTCTTTCATTGCCTGCACTCAGCCTTTGCCAATTGGGCAGGAGGGGTGGGGATGAGGCAGCTGGGGTGGGGGGACAGGGGGAGGTGAGAAAGGGGGCTGAGGACAGAGAAAATGCCCAGACAGTTCTGACTCTTTGAACCATCAGAAGCTCTAACACTCCAAGGGCAGTCATCTGAGGAGAACCTCAGGTGGGGTTGTGAGGACCAAAGTTACAGAAAGGGTAAGGGAAGAGGTGGTTGTAAGTTGTCTTACATCTTAACATTTACAAAGAATTAAAACATATGAAGTTTATATAGAGGTAAGTTATAAAGCACTGATCTGGCTTACTAAGATGTATTTTCTGCTCTTTCTGATGCAAAGGTAATTTGTCCATATAATCTAGTAGTTCCACATAAGACATGTAAAGCACATGGTAAATGTAAAATGTTATAACACAAAGCAGCCTTGCTTGATTGGTATGGCTTATCTCTTCTGTGATCTCCTTCCCATGCATAAGTGAGATTCTCTCTTTCCTGAGGAGTTAACAGTTAATAACTAGAAGTTGATGGAACTCAAAAAAACTCATTAGTAAAAAGTAGTAGACCCACTGGACTGTGCTCTGTACAACAACAGTTGAGATTCAGGACCGTGCCGTGGACGTGAGAGCACTTTGCAAGTTGGGTGATTTTTCTCTAGCAGTGTTCATTGCAACAGAAATGCACACAAAAGAGAGCTTGGATTTAACAGAGTTGGAATTTAGACAAGTGAGTTAATGGAGAGGAAAAAAAAGGTTAACATAGTTAAATGTTGGTAAGTAAATGATTATGGTGACTGACTATGGAATCTGGGATAGGTAGAAAAAAATGGGGAGTCTTGATGTGGTCAAGAAATTGATGAATTAGATATGCAAGGTAAATGAGCCAAAGTTAATGGTCAGAGAGAAGAATGTTTGAAATTGAGACTGAAGTGCTGAAATTTTTTCAGATGACAAAGTCAAGGGTAAGACCTTGGGAATGAATGGCAAAGGTGAAGGGGAGGATACAATTACTGAGGCTAAGGAAGTCCAAAAAAATGAGAGAATAGGATGTGCAGAAGATTTATTCAAGTAATACATTTTCCAAGAATAATGAAAGGAATGACAGTTTTTAAAGTTCTCATGCTTAATCAAATAAAAACAAAGGGAAATAGAAACAAAACTAACTGTAAACTGTCCTGAGTGGATTAGCAATTAACTTCCACAGTTGCATTTATTCACTCTGTTACCTAGAGTTAAGCAAATGATTATCTAAACAACACAATAATTTTACTTTTATTTATACTAAATATTTATATACACAGAAATGATGGCAATAAAGACATAACTGTCGATAGCAATCAATTGTATGTCAAGGAAATAAACTGGAGTCATGAATCTGTCCTCATTTGTTTTGTTATATTTAGTGTTAGTTGGTTGTATCTTACCTTGTTCCCAAAAGAACTTCTGGTCATTCTATTGGTCTTGGGACAGAAGGTGAAGGCTATTAATTGAAAGATATATTCATGGAAGGATAGGGATAACCTGGAAATAGTTTGAGCAGAATACATGTCAATTCAGCTTGTGATGTCTCTTATCTTACACTTCCACGTGTTTTTCTTTTTTTCATAATTCTCATTTGTTTATCCAATACTAATCACATGGCAATCTTAGAACAATACCAACATGTTCACTAATAATGTAATTTCCAAAAGAAGTTTTTTTATTTTTAGTTTTAGTTTATAAAATAATATATTAATTTATAATATTATATAGCTTCCAGGTGTGTAGCATTATATTCAGTATCTCTATAAACTACATTATAATTGCTATCAAAAGTCACATTTCCAGCCTCCCTGGTGGCACAGCGATGAATTCAATCAATTCATCTAGCAAGCTAGCCAACTAAGATACACTGGGGACTATAATAAAGCCAACTAACAAATAAATGATCATATTTTTTTTTAAAAAAAAAAACTTATTTATCTGTCCCTAGAGTTAAGTAGTCAGGTATAGAGTAAAGAACTGTGTCAGAAAGAGGAAGGTAAATATTACTTATATGTGCAAGATAAAGAAATAAAACTAACAAAACTAAACAAAAACTCTTAGCCTATAAGAACAAAACAGTGGTTACTAGAAGGGAAGTGGGTGATGAGTAAACTGGGTAAAAGGGAATTAGTTATATGGTGGAGGATGGAAATGAGACTTTTTTTTTAAGATTTATTTATTTATGCATGCAAGCTGGGGGTACAGCCCAGAGGTGTTGGGCGGTGAGAGGATTCACCAGAGACCCAGTGGGGAGCAGAAAAGGCAGATCAACAGAAATACACTGCTGAGGGGAGCAGCGGGCGAGGCAGGAGAGGTCTGGCGCTCCATGTGGGGATCTCTCCGGCAGGAGTCGAACTCACATGGCCGCTGCTGACAGCTCCAGAGTGCAGCGCTTGACCTCTGCGCCACCAGGGAGGCCTAGGGCACATTCCTTAGACCAGACCTCCCTCTTCCTCTTCACTAAGGGTAGTGAGCTTTTTAAACTCAGTTATTTCATTTAGAAAATGTAATAGTAATTCCTGTTGCAATTATTTGAATAAAGAAAGTGAGTTTCAAAAAGCATTGAAAATATAGGATACTGTTCTTGTTTTGGCATGACAGCATAATTGACCCAAGATGTCTAATACTCTCCAGAAGATAGCCCAGGGATGGATGGTAAAGATTATTTTAAATGGAGGGGTCTCATTTATTTCTCCAAATACCAGAGTATGTATGTTTCTGGTTTCCAAAAAGAGCTAGCTGTGGTAATGTATCTAAAAATCATATGTGTAATTGAGCCTAAAGATTTCTGTCAGGGGAGGCATCAGCAGGGACAGCTAGAAGATAGATGCTGATCCATTGTGTCTCTGAAAAATAGGATCATCTCAAAAGGAAACACCAGAGGTAACTGTAGCATAGGACAAACTAGGTAATTGCCTTGCAAAGAAGGCATCCCTGTCTCAGACTACTTCCTGTAGCTATGGGATGAAGTGTCCAGAATCCCTACATTAAAAAAGGCATTTCTTTGCATAAAGAATTCTCTGAGTCCCTAATCTTGGTGCAAAAGGGTTAAACAAAAGATTATCTTTAGTCACAATTCATGGTGTATATTATTCGTTCACATCAACCTGTAGTAAAGGAAGATGTAGAAAAATGGCTAAGAAAAATGGGCATCTGGAGGGACATGGAATATGGAACAAGAAAAACCAATTCTGGAGCACACTTGCTCTTCTGTTATTTTGCTGCATGGGGACTGGAGGTAACTGCATTATCTAACTTGTGGAAAAGAGGGACTGAGAGGAGGAAGGTGGTAGAGAGAGGACGGAACAAGCAAAGAAAGGCTGGTGGGGAGAAGGGCGGATCTGAGAGAATGAAGTAGATAAAGCATGAAGGTGTTTGTGGCCTTGGCAGGTGCTCGTACTGCTTGTTCCTCCAGCCTCCTCCTGCTCTGCCCGCCCCGCACAGCCTGGTCTGGACCCCCTGACTTTCCTTCTGTGCTTGGGAACGCAGCTCCTTTCCCATCTCAGCTTCCCCACACACAATTCCCTGGGGGTGGACACCATCCTCCCTCTCAGTTGCTGTTCAGGACAGAACTCCACCCTCCTGCATCTGTCCTGTACCCCTAGACTTCACTAGCACTTCTCAGAAACCTTCTATGAGCCCCCGTTTAAAAGCAAGCCCCTGTTTACACTTGTAAATAACACCTTTTCACAATTTGCAGCTGAACTTTCATGTGGAGGACTGTGTACTTGATCTCTCTCCCTCTGGTTTGGAAGCTTCACGAAGGCAGAGACCACAGTGTGTTTCACATTCCACCCCCCAAAGGCTACTTCAGAAACATTCAGTAAAACTACTGAAGAGATTAATGTATCATTTGATAATGTTAATAACAGCATTTTCATTTTGTTCTTTGGGCTATGAGTATGTAAACAGAATAACAATGAGCTCTGCTGTCAGAGTGGAAGGGTTTCCATACTGACAAATTTTTAAACCCCTCTGAAAGATTAAAATGTTTCATCTAAGTTGTATGTTTAAAATGAAGGACACTGAAACATAGAATCTTACTAGATGGATAACTCATAGTGTCTTGGTGTTTCAGGTTGGAATTGTCCAGTATGGAGAAAATGTAACCCATGAATTCAACCTCAATAAGTACTCATCGACTGAAGATGTGCTTGTTGCTGCAAATAAAATAGTCCAAAGAGGTGGTCGCCAGACTATGACAGCCCTCGGAATAGACACAGCAAGGTACACAGAGAAACACACCAGACTGAATAGACTACACAAATAGCTGTTCATGATCAAGAGCTTCACGGCTTTGATAGAACACCCACCTGGCGATATTTAAACCATTTTGCTTAAAACTAGATTCAGCTGATTAGCTAGTGCTCCAGGATCAGATTTTCCTATAATTCTAAGGGTATAATTGATAGAGAATTAGTCAAAACATCACTGTAGTCTACCAAGTAGTGCTTTTGGTACTAAGACATATTATTAGCGAATCTTTTCTCCCCTTATGCTTTTTTTTTTTTTCAGATTCAAAGAGTCTCAATCTAAAAATAAAATGAATTAATATTAGTTTGCATCTACTCAACATTTATTTATATCTTATTATGTCTGCAGTTTTACCAAACCTGATTTAGGGTTATCGAAGCTCTTAAGAGGTTCTAAGAGGCCAAATTAGATATTGTCTTGTTTGAAATCAATTTCAGTGAAAATATTAAGGGAAGTGGAAGGATTTCATTATTTGTAACACTTTCTTTTTCTTCTCCCTATTTTTCTCTAAATTCCCTCCATGGATGTTTCTTCTCTCCTCCCTCCTGCAGTACCTTCACGGACAGTTTGTAATCCACTCTGGTTGGAACTTCATTCTCTAAGAGCCTACAGAACTGTCCTTTTCTTACAAGCAGGCCATTTTCTCTGATCTCACTCAGATCATTTGTCCTGCTGTTTCTCCCCTTAGTCACCACTAAAGCTAGTAAGTTTCTGAACAAAAACTAAACAATACGAAAATCACAGCAAATCAAATCAGTGTGACTAATTTTAAAAATCCTTCTGTTATATGCCTTCAACTTATGGACTCTCACCTGACTCTGAGGGGCTAATCACCTCCCCCTGCCTGTTAAAATCACTGCTTTAAGGGGGTAAATACAATGAATATGGAGATGCCAAAGAATGGGTTGGATATGCAAAAGTTTAAAATTGCATGTGCAGCTTTAGACTCTTAAGTGTAACAAAAGCATGTGGTTCTAGTTTTATGGGGCCCAAGAGAGAATAACCACAAACAGATGGGGTAACATTACATTTACCTGCCCGTAGGATTGCCAATTTGAATGCACAAAGAGTGTGCATGTTTAGGTGTACTGAATGCACCCTCTTAAATAATTGACTAAATGTGACCATACATTTAAAGTAAGTCAAAGTGTTATTTAAAAGTTCTGAGCCTAAAGGGAGCTGCTTTTTCCAAAGGCAACCACTTAAGTATGAATATTCATCTTTGACAACTAACTGAAGAACATTCTGGCTGCTTTTGTTTGTGCATAAATACCAGTCTGAATACCATGGCCCTATATGGGTTTTGCCTACATGTTTCACAACGGGTCTAGCTGTAGGACACAGAGCTTACTGAGTTTTGTTGACAAATAAAACTCATTACTATGATATTACTAAGTATTCTTGCACATTAGTTTTTCATGTGTAAGCATATTTTTATTCTTCATTCCTTTGAGGAAGGGACAGTTACAAACAGTATTTTTAATGTTTACAATCCTTTATTCCAGTTTCAGTGTCTCCCTATTCAAAATATTTTTGTCTTCCCTTACCCATTCCAAATTGTCTTTCTTGTCAATAAGTTCACAGGATTTAATCATGAAGCCTGAATTCTCCTGTCCCAAAGAAATGAATTCTTTTGGGATATTTTAATGTTTAAAGGCATGCAGGGGAGTTAATGGTTAATTCAAAGGCAGGATACTGGATGTTGGTATTTGGTGGTCAAGGGAATTTTGCTAAGGAATAAATTTCAGACAGAAAG
The DNA here is from genome assembly GCA_004024925.1 of Scalopus aquaticus. NCBI lineage: Eukaryota > Metazoa > Chordata > Mammalia > Eulipotyphla > Talpidae > Scalopus > Scalopus aquaticus. The sequence continues at coordinate 44,901 of PVIJ01002316.1, forward strand.
AGGGTTTAGGAGCTACTGAGTGCTCTAATATTTTACAGAGCCAGTTCTGGTTTCAGAGTCACCAGATTTTCAAGAAAGGTCTTTCAACCATCTCCTTCAGTGGATACTCATTCAGTTATGGCCTGGATCTTTGAGAGAATAAGGAAATTTTAGTGACCCTCTAAGGAATTAGAGCCATGAAAATGACTGAAAACTGTATAATATCTATGCCACTCACTGTAGTCTTGTATTTCTATGTCTGATTGTCCCCCTTCCCAGAGCACTCTCAAACTAACTGAGTGTTCTGCTTTCTCCCATCTCCCCTCCCCAGCTCAAAAAACTTGTAAGCTCTTAGATGAATGTCAGAGTAGGCATGGGGAAGATGATGGCTAAATCAAAGCTTCTGCAAAAAGAGAAGAAAGGGCATCTATCACACCAGAAAAGGAGTGTTTCTAGAAAAAGGAGTGGCTGGGAGAGTATTTCAGATCTGACCTTCTCTAACTCTGGTGTCTGCTCTCAGTCACACCCTTCTTTTGAAGTTTCCAAAGAATTCAATACTGCTGCCTTTTATATACGGGAAATGTGATGATTAGCAAAATGGTGACCTCTCCATCATCTGGAATAAATCTAAAACTATTTCAAAGAATGAGCATCAGACCTCCAAGCGTGAACAGTGGGTGCCAATGATGATCTTGCAGGGGAAGCATGGGCTACCAAGAGTTATCAGGGTTTTTGTTTTGTTTATTGTTTCCACCTGACTTTGGGTGATATTTCACTTGCTTCTCTTTTTCTGTGATTCTGCTAGGAAAGAAGCTTTCATGGAAGCCAGGGGAGCCAGAAGAGGGGTTAAAAAAGTCATGGTAATTGTGACGGATGGAGAATCACATGATAATCACCAACTGAGTAAGGTCATCCAAGACTGTGAAGATGAAAACATACAACGCTTTTCCATAGCTGTAAGTACAAGACTAGAGGTGGCTTTCGAGTTCCAGTGTGAAGAGAAAAGCTGTGTGTGTTTCAATTGCTACTTTATAAAAGTTACACAGACAGGTGGAAAGGCAGAAGCTTCACTATATGAAGGTAAATTCTGTGGGGGCAGGATTGGCCTTGCCCCTTTTGTATCCTCAGTGCCCAGCACAGCACCATGTCAGACAGAGACTCAACAATCATGGAAAGGAAAGAAAGAAGAAAATATTAAAGATGAAAAAAAAGATAAAGGGAGAAAAAATTGTAAGAAGGAAAAGAGGTAAAGATAAAGAAAATGACAAAAATAAGGAGAGAAAGAGGAGAAGATAAGTAGAAGAGGGTAGGAAGAGAGAAAAAGTGGAGGAACAAAGAGTAAAATAGGAAAGATAGGGAAGAAGAGAGATTGAAGGGAAGGGAAGGGAGTCAGAGAAGGAAGGGGAGGGAAGGAGAAAGGAAAGATGCTAGATAACAGATACATGAACTGCTAATTAGTAATTTTTTCTGCAGTTTATGAGGGTAGAGGTTCAGGACATAACTCAATGTACTAAAGCCCAACCATTATTTTTCCACACTTATAATTCTTTGATTTGTAGAAAACAAGAAAAAGTCATCTAATATTTGTCTACCCTGGACAGTCTAGGTAAGAGAAAATATAGCCATGGCAAGACTTTCTTTTGGGGTTCTATAGTTACAGGTACCTCAGGTATTACTTCCTGTAGCACTAATGGAAAGGGGGGAATCAGGACACATTGTTTGCTTCATGCACCCTGTGCACAGCTGTTTCTTCCACACCTCCTATCCCTAAACTGCAACCAAAGTGAAGCAGCCAGCAGCTATAAAAAAAATTCTTTTGCTATAATTGCATTTAAGCTGGACAAAAGGCAGGGGGGAAGGACCAGAAAAGATATTTCCTTGGGTTCCAAGGAAAATCCTAGTCTGCTGTTAATGATGTGGAAATACTACATAGAAAGTATTATGGCTCTTTGTAAACAGGCCTATATAAGTACAAAGAAGTCCATTATTAATAACATTTAACTTCAAAAATGCAAAATATAATATGCTGTCTGAAAACATTCCAGCTCTATTAGTGATTATTTTCACAATCAACTTCTCAGCAAACTTTGTTAATTCGACTTTCATGGTGCTGCCCCATGGAGAGGAACACTCGTAAAAGAGACATACAGACTCCACCATTCAAACATGGAAAATAATTTAAACTGCCACTTCTAACCCACAACGGTTTTTCTTGGGCCTTCGTCCAACAGATCATATTTTGTCCCTAACGACAGTCCAAAGAAAGTAGGGCACATTCACTTTCCTTATTTTATGAATGAGGAAACCAAGGGTCAGCAGAAACATGGCTCTAATTCCCATGGCCAAGGCTCCAGACTGCACCCTTGGCTCACCTATGACCCTCTGTTTTGGGGTGTTCTTCATCATTTAAAATTATGAACCAGGCCTTATTTTCTCTTTCCTGCTGTCGTAGATCTCTGGATGTTGCCACAGACCCGCACCCAAATGTTTCCGTTCTTTCTCCCGTGTTCTCGAACATCACCACAGTCTTCTCCATCTCATCCTCCCTAGTACCAGAACAAAAAGACTCTGGCACAGAGGACTCAGCTCATCCCATTGTACCAAATGATGACAGACCCCCTGGTCTGTCATTTTCTAGAAGTGAAGAGTAGAAAGGGGTGGGAGAAGGTTAGAGATGATATTTTAGATCAGGAACTGCTTTGTTCAAATTCTGCCTTTGCTTTGTGCTGGCTCTGTGACTGTATAAGTCAGTCAGTACTCTGAGTTTCAGTGTCTTCATCTGTAAAATAGGATAATTCTCTCTCTCTCTCTCTCTCTCTCTCTCTCTCTCTCGCTCTCTCTCTCACACACACACACACACACACACACACACACAGAGAGAGAGAGAGAGAGAGAGAGAGAGAGAGAATCAGTAAAATAAAGACTGAAACCATCTAGTTCAATGACAGAATAGGCAATCAATTAACAATATATTTTTAAGAATCTTTAACTCAAGGATTTTGTAACAAGAAAATAATTAAAATCCTAATGTTTTGGAGATAAGATAGAGGGCATCTATCTTGAGATAGATGGACTCTCTTCACATATTCCCCAATAGACTATGAAACTTGTTCTCAATTTCTGAACCTTAATGAGTGTCCAACCTTCCTTTCTAATTTTCAACGTCATCTCTGTAGGATGTGCCTTTAGTCTAAGGGGCAGGAAATCTTCTTACTATAAATTAATTTTTAATAAGTCAGAATTCAAAGTCACTGGGAATCAGTTACTGTCATTTATTAACTGTTCAGCTTCCCCTAGAGGATGTGTTCTGCCACTACAGGTATCATCCATTCAGGTCAGGAACTGAATTAACCATCATTAACAATATTAGAAAAACTTCACTGGAAAGACTATACCTCTCAGTGAATGCCTTCTTAATCTTCTTTTCTACCTTTATCACTTTTACATTGTATCTCCCCACATATTCAGTATTTCTTGCCCTTAAGTCACTATATTTCCCTTTGTTGGGTCCTTAGTTGATAATTTATACAGTGCCTCCTATCTAGTGAAAAAGAGTTCTATAATTGCATTAATCCTCCTGGAAAATCATAGAACATGAGTTTCTTGCCCATTTAAATCAATGAATTATTATCAGTTTGCTCTTTGAAGTGGTGTAAATAAAAATGTACAGAAAAAGTTAGCTTTAACAGTTACTTGCTATTTTCCCAATTCCTATTTTTTTCCACAGTGAACCTTGTATTTTTTGTTTTGTTCCAAACTAAGATAATTATTTTATATCCTCTCTGTGCATTCACACAAAAAGTTCTTGGACATTTCTTGAGGTCCATTTCATGCTTCACATCTTTAAATAGACCCTGGGGTCTGGCTAGTTACTACCTGGGCTGTGTCTTGCAGTCCATCTTTTGTTTGCTCACCCTTTGATCCTAACCCCATAGAGATGCATTTTGAGAGGAAGCAACACCCCAAAGTGATTAACAATTGAAAATAGCAGCCCCCTGGTATAAAACTGCAAACATGTCCTGTTAAATTATCAGATTTTATAAGGGTCCTGAGCTGGTTTTAGTTCTCATTACATTGTCTCTATTTCTGTCAATTAAGAATAACAGACATTCTTGCGAAGCCGTTTTATATTCAGATTCTAATCTTAAATGATAATGACTGGGATTATAATGGCTAAACAGTGTGTCTAATATACAGCATTCAAATGAAAATAAGAGAAGTTAGAAAGTATTTTAGAATTTCAATTATTTAAACACAAAAGCACTGTACATCAAGCAAATGAATTGTACCCTTTCCATTTGACTTACCTGACTCAAGGGAGCTTCAATTCTGAATGTCTGTTACGGGTAAATATTAGCAGAATACCAAATACCTCCACTTGACATGTTTGTATAAGTGAAACAAGAATAATTTTTAGGTGTTATTTTGTATTTTCTCATTCATAGAAAAAGCAATGTTTTTGCAAGCTATCAGACCCTTGGGTGAAGGATCAAAATACATTTCTTGCTATTGTCACATATTCTGTGATGCAAAATCGTTCAAAACGATATGCACATCACATGCGTGTGATTTCTCTTATATTTTCCTGTAAACATTTGCATTTATATATTTTATTTGTATTCCTTAATAAAATTTTGCATTGGGCACTTGGGCATTGTCCCCACTGAACTACCTATTTGTCTCTGGCCAATCACACAGACCACTAAAGCTCTGATAACATTTATATCACAACTAAGAACCTCTATGAGGAAGGTTCCTAAAATCTTTATAATTTTTCATGTGTATTTTCAATGGCATCAATTTACAAATGAAATGGAAATTACATGTCAATATACTAGCAAATCAGCATATGTTAAATAAGAACCAAAGAGGAAAGGTGGCAATGTTTCAGGCCAGGTGGCATATAATCTTTTTTTTGTTTTGAAAGATTTTTTTATTTATGCATGCAAGCTGGGGTACAGGCCAGAGGCGTGGGGCAGCGAGAGGGTTCACCAGAGACAGAGTGGGGAGCAAAACAGGCAGATCGATGGAAATACACTGCTGAGGGGAGCAGCAGTGGAGGCAGGAGAAATCTGCTGCTCCATGTGGGAATCTCCCCGGCCAGGCATGGAACTCGCGGCACCGCTGCTGACAGCGCCACAGTGCAGCGCTTAACCTCTGCGCCACCAGGGAGGCCCCCAGGTAGCATATAATCTACAGACTCCATCAGGTAAAGCAATAGGGACTCCAGGGCTTCACATGATGTAGTCTGTGTGCATTTAAAAGAAGTCCATGATTAGCAAAACCCTTGACGAATACAGAGTCCAACAATGTGTCCAGAGAAGAGTGAAGTGTCCATGTTACTAACACCAACACCAGAGACATAATGGACACTCTGGAGCTTGATGATGTGGAGCTGCCTTTACCACACTTAATCTGATGTGGTGAGAGATCAAGTTTAAGAAGATTATCTTAATATGTTTTTAAATAAGAGAGTTGGGTTTTTCACTATAATTAAAACAAGTGGCCCTTGATTTCCGTTCCGATCTGGACCTTTCTCGACTATCCTTTCCATTAATTAACTTTCTCCATCAAGTAACTAAAGTAGGAAAAGACATCAGTGGTCTCCTCAAATGTAAACAATGTGGGATGTTTGACATTTGCTTTATAGGCAAGAAGACAGGAGTGGGGTGTTTGTGTTCTGGTGCAACTTGGAAGCCCTTGGTATAGTCCTTCCCACCTGAAGTCTGGATTTAGCAGTGGAGGGTAGATTAAAAGTCCAAAAGCTTTCCAAGTAGCACGCTGATTACTTACAGCCAGTTTTAGTTTAATAGCTTGCTTCCTCAAAGAAACTACAAGTTCCGTGCAGACATTAGGGCATTTTACATTAGGAGCTATGTGCAAATAATTATAGCAGATTTACTCATAGTCACTTGAAGGTGAAAACAACCTAAATATCCTCAACAGATACACAGCAGTGTGTCTGTGCAATGGCAGACTACTCAGCCTTTAGAAAGACTGAACTTCTAGTATGTGTGGCAATATGGACAAGCTTCAGAAGCTTATGTCCAGGGAAAGGAGCCAGACACACACACACACACACACACACACACACAAACGCATGCTGTGTGTTTCATCTAATATGGCATTCTGAAAAAGCAAAACTATCAGATCAAAAATATACCAGCGGTGTGAGAAGGTGGGGGAAGAGGAGATTACTATACACAGGAAAGCGGGAACTTTTGGGGGTGATGAAAGTATTCTCTATTTGGATGTGGTAGTAACTTAACTGTATAGTTTATCAAAACTCATACAATCACATGTCTGAAAATGGTGAGTTTCGCTCTATATAACTTTTATCTCAATAAATCTTACTTTAAATAATAAACTGAGAATGTTTGCTAGGAAATCTAAATAATACAGTTAACCATAACAGATAATTCCTGTCTCTCTTCTCTATAAAAAAGAATGGCCCTATCTTGAGCATTTGGCTTCAAACACAAATGTCTAGATTGCCAAGTTAGATTACTGTTTAGTACAATATCTGTTTTAAAAATATAAGTTTGGACTTAGTAAGATTTTCAGGAACTGCCTATTCAGGATCAAGCAATTCTCTTGCCAGTTGCTCTTGCCAGCAAACAGTGATGTCACTGGCTAGAATAATATAAAAGACCTCAGAAACTACGTTATTTTTGAACTGCCAGATTTTAAAGATATGACTGTTAATAAACAAGGACACAGGAATGCAAGAGAAGAAACTTTCACACACATAAAGAGTGTCCTTTATATTCCCCGACACCAATTATAGTGTGTAACAGTTAATGTTATGGAATCTACATTTTTCTAAAAATTACTCTTCCAGTATGTGAAAGACCATAAAAATCGCATTATGCTAAGTTACTATGCACTCTCTTGTTTATTGACAAAATGCTTGAGATCCTTATTTAACACATAGAATTTAAAATAGATTCTTGCTGTTTTTGTTGTGTCTTAGATTCTTGGCAGCTATAACCGAGGAAATTTAAGCACTGAAAAATTTGTGGAGGAAATAAAATCAATCGCAAGTGAGCCCACTGAAAAGCATTTCTTCAATGTCTCTGATGAATTGGCTCTAGTCAACATTGTTGAAGCACTGGGAGAAAGAATATTTGCTCTGGAAGGTATGACTATTTTTCGTTATCCCGCATGTTCTCTCTGCAATTCGAACTCAGTGTAATGGGTTTTTGGTATTTATTCCTACCACATAGGTAATGCATTTTCACTGTGTAGATGAGCCAGCATGGAACAATCTCCTTTTATATAAATCTCTTGTTGAGAGAGAGGGCTTTTTCACATAGCACTGTGTCTGCAGGAAGTTCGCTTTGTAAGGACGTGACAGTGCCAAGGGAGCTTCAGATGAGGCGATGCCGGTGGACACGTGCAATAACAAAACGTGCCCATCAGTTCCATTCCTTCCCTGTGACACAGGTTTAGAAAGTGGAGACACCAGTTCAAGTTTGTCTGGTTTTTTTTTTGTTTGTTTGTTTTTTAATTTGTGTTTCACTTGGGACTACTGTGAGACTGTTCTTAGTCAATAACTTCTTTATTCTTTTATTTTCTCCATATTTTGCTCTCTGCCCACTTTAAAGGTCTTCATGGAAATCTGCCTCAAGCCCCATGGCAGCAAAACATCCATTCATTAGATTTGTCATGTTCCTCCTGTGTAGAATTTTTTCTTTAAATTTTCAATGGCAACTGGTTACTGGGGAGAATGAGTCACAGCATGCCTGCCTCTGTCTCAGGTAGAAGTGTCAAGTGACAAATTACTTTGGAACTAGATCTTTGGTGACAAAAAGTCTTCAGAATTGCTATGGCAGGCAAACTGGCAGAGCCTCTGTCTTCATGCTCTTTGGTAATCTTGTTCTCAGAGTACATGGCTCTTCTCAAAATCTCAAGAGGAAAAAGTACCAGAGGATTCTGTATTGATGCTCTGTCTCATCCACTTGACTCTATCCTTGTGAAAACACACGGAAGGACTGTTGTTTTTGCATCTTAAACACAGAAATTTAAAAATGTCTTCTCAATCTCTAGCTCAGTCATCGTTAGTAATAGGAAACAAAGATAAAATGGGAGACAATTAAAAAAAAGAAAAGAAAGGTGAACAATTTAGACTTAGCATCATGTGGCCAGGAAAATGCAGAAAAGTGGGTAACTGAGAATATTTGAAAGTATGGAAAGGAGAACAAATGATTTAGAGTAACAGATGCCAAACCATTTTGACAGCTACCAATAACAAATTTTGCTTTGTGACCCAGCACACATATTTGTAAACATATAAAGTTAATACAAAATTTCATGACATAACCCTTATTATATGAACTCTGATAGTTTCTCATCTCTTCCACTCTACTCTTTCAATCAAAAAAAAAAAAAAAACAAATGCTGGTTCTGACTCACCCCATTTACTTTCTAACCGATGACAACCTGTAAGTAGGAAGTTGGACTTAGACATGATAGACCCAGTCCTAACAAATTTTTCTGGTTGCTTTTTGCTTTCTTTTCCCCTGTGCCTTTAAAAACAGATACCTGAATTATTTATCAGTCTGAAGTGGCAGCTGCTTCTGAAGAACTTGGATTTCCTGTGTTCTGTGTACAAGGCACTTGTAAGTGCCTCGCTACAGCTATCCAGTTTCATTCACTAATGGGCCAGATCACAATGTAGCCGACTTTAAGGAAATAGGTTTTCCAGGTCATTGTGCATTTTTAACTTTTAACAACGTGGGCCGAAACACACGTTAGAATAGTTAGAAACTATTCTAACTTCAGATCATCCAAAAGAAAAATTAGTTACATGAGATAGTTACATTTTTAAATTTCATTTCAGAACAGTCTCATTTCTAAATCTCATCTTAAGTATTTCATTAAGACAGAAAAATGAAGCCTATATCAACTGTTGACTGGAGGAGGATCAATTTGCCTAAAATGACATTTTCAGATTGTTTGTAACCTAGCTAACCATACCATGAGCTAAAGACAGAAGCAGATATCTAATCTGCCAAGAAATCTATATTTAAACACAGAAGTATTTTATAGGGAATTTGGCAGATTATAAAATGTTTCCCACATCCTTGTTGCTTCATTTTCAGGCCTAATCAAAAACAGTGTTTAGACTAGTATATTTCTGATTTTTTCTTCAAAATGAGATAAAAAAAAAAAGATTCATTTCCTTGTTCCTTATGAAATCTCCACTTCATCTCAATATTTATCTTTAAATAGTAAATAACAGCAATTTTGAAATCCATGGTTGGCCACGGATAGTGCCTCCTAAAGAGGCAAGAGTGCCAGTGACTTCCCCAGTAAAATCAGAAATGCTCTAAAGTCTCCCTTTAAGCATTGGGTGGGGAAAATGCTGAAATCCCTAGCCAGAGGGCACACAGTGACTGGATTGGTTATCTCAACACCCATAAATTGTCCAGCGAGGGACAGGTTCATGGACATACAACATGCTGTTAGCATGATACTACTTCAGCAGGTGGAATATCAGAGACTCCCTCTCTCTGTCCTCAACTATAAGCAGAACAGCAGCAAAGGAAGGTGTTAGAAATTTACAGGTCTTTACTGCTGCTTTTTTATCATAGATCTTGCAAAGGCAAATGAGACAGCACCTTAAAACATTGTGGACTAAAATGTTTACATTAAAGTGCATCTTATTTAATTTAGAGGGCAAATCGTATGTGAAATTGAAATGATATCCTTGAATTCTTGACTGATTGTCCCATTCGATCTTGTCCCATAAAAAGGCCATTGTTGTTGTATTGTTAACAAATTTATGCCATTAGATAACTAGTAAATAAATTTGGTTTCACAAATTTGATTATTCTCATGTCTCAATGAAAAGTCACACTGACTTTCTTAAAGTTAGGTGCTATTTTTAACATATCTGCTCTGCCAAATAAATCAGTAACTCCCTGCTGAAAGCAAATAAATCACATTCCCTCAATCCCCTCAGGAGCCTGTGGTTTGGGGTTGGTGAATATTTTGAGATTAGCACATTTCCATAGACTCCTCTGGATTATCTCTCCATTTTAGTAGAGTTTCAAAATGGTTACAGGATCCTTTTTAGATATTTTTATATATGTGATTAAATGAAGACCTGCCAAAAATCTGATCTGTGAGTGGTACCCACAACCAGAAATTCGAGCAAGTACAAACTCAGAATTCCTACATCCTTTATCAAACAATGGAATGCTAAGAGAATCTACAGCTAGAGATAAAGGCGAGACTGGCAGAATAGAGAAAAACGTCTTTAAATATGGGAATGATTTTTTTTAACCATGTAACATTTCAGGCTAAGTTTAGCCTAAAGCCTCAGCAGGATGCTGAGGGTATGAGAATGAGACAAGGTGTCCCTCTGCTGTACTTTCAGCTCCACTCCAGTGGCTCCAAAACCCCGTAAGAGTCACAAGCTGGAGTAAAGCACAGCAGCATGAATGGAGATTTCTCAGCTCTCCAGCAAGGGTGGGGAAGTTTATGGGCAAGAATGTAAGATATAGCCCTTCTTCAGCTATCCTTGTCTATCCTCCACCTAGCCCTACCAAGGAATTTTGAGTTGAAAAACTTGTGGTTGGAAATGCCCTGAAGATGATAGAGTTCTGGTTGTAAAGACCATAGGATGTCGTAGGTCTCTGTCTTCTGCAAATCAGCTATGTGCTAAAAGGTATTTCTTTTCCTCCATTACAGCTACAGTTGACCAGTCAGCAGCTTCTTTTGAAATGGAAATGTCTCAGACTGGCTTCAGTGCTCATTATTCACAGGTACATTGACTGCTGGGTAGAAAATGAAATTCTTCTTCTTTGAGGTTTCCTCTCCCAAAGCTAACACACATGTATCAGCATTACCAGTGCAATGAGCAGTTATTCAGACGACGGTGGTATTTTAATCCATATAGGAAAATGGCATTTCATAAGCTTCATTTTAGGAAAGCATGTTATCTCACAGAGCTCATTACAGTCTATAAATAACTGTGAACCAGGCAATTTGAGAGCTGCTTTCCATAAATGTAAATCTGGCTAAAAGAAGTACTTGATTTAAAATATTTCTAAAGATTTGAAATGTATCTTTTTCTCAGTGTTAAGGTTTTCAAAAATCTTGCTAGCATTCCATATTCAAGACCTAGGATTCTTGTCTCTTAAATAAAGCAGAAAGTCAAGATTGGAAAATATGACATTTATAGTTAATTACTGAAAAGGTTGTATCGATCCCTGCAAAAGAATATTGATATATTGATATTGCAATATGCAATTGTAGAATATAACTTAAGCTTAGCTACTTATGGTAATAATGGCATCTAGCTTATAGGGTTATTGTGAGGATGATATGAATGAATATATGCAAAGCACTTTGAGGCGTACCTATGACACTCTTAATGCAATGTATTTACTTTTACTATTTTGTTAAATGTCATTGTTTCTCTACTTGAATATAAGGACTGGGTCATGCTTGGAGCAGTGGGAGCCTATGATTGGAATGGAACAGTCATCATGCAGAAGGCTAATAAAATGATAATCCCCCAAAACACAACCTTTGATGTTGAATCTACCAAAATGAATGAACCTCTTGCCTCTTATTTAGGTAAATTTTGATGGAATTAATAGAAATTATTGTTTTTTATTTCTGTTCTTTTTTTAAGTTTTGTTTGTTTGTTTGTTTTAAATATTTATTTATTTATTTATTTATTTATTTATTTATGCAAGCCGGGGTACAGGCCAGAGGCGTGGGACGGTGAGAGTGTTCACCAGAGACAGAGTGGGGAACAGAACAGCAGATCGAGGGAAATACACTGCTGAGGGGAGCAGCGGGTGAGGCAGGAGAGGTCTGCTGCGCCATGTGGGAAGCTCCCCAGCCGGGCATCGAACTTGCGTCACCGCTGCCAACAGCTCCACAGCGCAGCGCTTAACCACTGCGCCACCAGGGAGGCCCTTTTTTTTTTAAAGTTTTAGTAAGGGGGAAAAAGGGGAAAGAGATCTTAGAATGCATATAGTCAAACATTTAATTTTCTAAATTAAGAAATTGAAGAATAGAAAAATAATATCAGCGCTAACTACAGAGGTCCAAAACTAGAATTTAGTCTCTTGATTCTTATCTCAGTGTTCATTTCATCATTCCAAAATGCCTGATTATGGGTTGCTCAACAAAGCACTCATAAATAATGAGTACCTACAATAGGCCAAAACATAGAGTTGGAAATTGAGGATGACCAAATCAGTAAGGGTATCTGTCCCCTCACTGATGCAGCTGACTTTTTTGGATGAGTCATGATAGATAATGAACCAAGCAGCCATTATCAGTGTAAATGCTAGGGCTTCGAAACCCTGAGAAGATGACAGAAGGTCAGATTAGAGAGCTTCTGAAGGTTCCACATATTCTAAAATTTTGAGACTATTTTATGGGAAATACCTTGGACTCATGAGCCAGTTTAAAGATGAGGTTTCTTTCTATCCTAGATAGAAAAATCATGGAACATTTACCCTCATATATGATGGTGGCATACAAATCAGTAAAACTCCTTAAGAAAGTTATTTGAGAAGGTATAAAACCATAAAAATGTTCAATTCACATTATCCCAGAAATTTCTTTTCTGAGAACCTAAGCTAATCTAAGGAAAAAATGCAATAATTTAAGAATACCAAATCATTGTATTGCTATTTATGGTATTAGTTGAACTGGCATATTCTAAATGTCCAAAATATGAAAGTAGTTACATAAGCGTTATCTCCGTTTAATGGAATATTATGCACCCATAAAAATGAAGAGTATAAAACCACTGATCTATGACACTAAAGAGTTGAAATGATTATGGCACTGATTTTACATTCAAAGACACTTTGAGGTCATAAAGATTTAAATTTGTTTTCTGATTCTAGCCCCTGGTATGACTTTAAGTAGTTACTACACCTCAAAATCTCAATTTGCGTATTTCTAAAGTATAAATAATATATATCTTTTATTTGTAATGTGTATTTATTTAATTGTAATATATAAAATATATAGTATATGCATACACATATATATTTGGGTTACTATGAATAGAAATTAAATAAATAACTATAGGACACTTAATATTGTGCTTGACCACCATACGCCATAGGTGTTGTCTATTTTATTATTATGTAGTGTTATATAATATGCATTCCTCTTATTAGTATTATGGTAGGTAGAATAAGAATGACCACCAAAGAAATCCATGCCCTAATCCTCAGAATTAGGTCTTATGTGGCAAAAGGAATTTTGCAGAAGTGATTAAGTTAAGGATTTTGAGATGAGGAGATTATCCTAATCTAATTGCATGGGTCCTTAAAATCACTGACCCAGTGATTAGAGTCAAAGGGAGAAATGCTAGGCTGATGACTTTAAAGATGGAGAGGGAGGACCACACACCAAGAAATGTGCACTCCAGAAAGCAATATTAAGCCTCAATGTTTACAGTTATTTTCCTTTCTTTAAAATTAGGCTTCAGTTGACCTTCTTTTCTTGGCTGTATTGTCTTTAGGCAACCACACCTCAAGGAGAAACTGACTGGTAGTTATGGTCACTGTGAAGATTTCAGCTGATAGTTTTAGTTATTAAGTGCAGCTCATCAGTGAAGTAACTAAATAATCACACAACTCCAAGCCTCAAGCATAATATTCAACTATTTTTTTAAAGGCTTTTTTATCAATTTGCATTCCTGTCTCTAAAAATTGCCAAAATAATTAATCAGCATGTACACATGCTCTTGTCCCACCCCCTTAATATTTCTTTTTTTTTTGGTATTTATTTACATATATATTTTTTACATCATTGTTCATTTTGGTTCAATGTTTGCTTTCTTTTCCCAGGTGTAGTCCCCCTAGAATTTCCATCACCAGTTCACCCATGTACCATCACCATAGTCACTTGTGCTCTTCCTACCCTTGTTTTGGTCTCTCTCCCTCCCTCTCCCCTGCAGAATGAAAAACAACAAAACAAAACACAACAAAACAAAACAAAAATAAACTGACAACTATAAATCCCTTAATATTTCTTAATAGAGCACTAAGAAATAAAATTGCTTTTGTTTTGCACATTCTTCTTTTCTATTTTATTTATGCACAAAAATAACATGAAATATAACAAATCTGAAAAAGAATGCATTACTGCCTGTTATATAAAATATTTTTTAAAGCTCTCAAAGAAATATGAATAAATGAGAATATGAGAAAAACATTTAAGACAGAAAATTTGCCCAAGGAATGGTATTCTTTTACCACTTGTAAGAATAAACATGCTTTAGTGCAAAAATCTCTATTTCTTTTTTAAGCTCTTGAAAGAAAGTACAATTACATTACAATTGAATACTTAAGTAAATTATTAAAGATTTTTTTTATACATACAAGTTGGGGTACAGGCCAGAGGCATGGGACAGCGAGAGGGTTCACCAGAGACAGAGCGGGGAGCAGAACAGGCAGATCAGAAATACACTGCTGAGGGGAGCAGCGGGCAAGGCAGGAGAGGTCTGCCACGCCATGTGGGAGTCGAACTCACGTCACCACTGCCAACAGCTCCACAGCGCAGCGCTTAACTGCTGCGCCACCGGGGAGGCCCTTAAGTAAATTATTAATATAATTTTTTTCTCATTGTGAAATGATATTCTGTGGCATTTCAGAAAATTATCTGCCTTCTGCTCTGCTGATGGACAACTCTGATTGTTAGAATATTTCTTCCTTCTATATAGTTGAAAACTGCATGTGGTAACTTTTATCCATTGATTTAGCTCTGTTCTTTACAGAGACAAAGAATAAATCTAATTTTTCACTCAAGAATTAATAATAATGTGCCTTGAAGACAGAATTAAAAAATTAAAAAGGTATGAAAGCCCAATTAAAAAGTGGAATGATTAAACATAAAAAAATTATTCAAGCTCACTTTTAATCAAGCAAATGTAAATTAAAATCACAGCAAGGTTCTATTGTTATATTATGCTATATATTGGTGTTAACCAATTAAAACATCTACAAATTTAAATAATAGCAATGATGCTCAATGTGTCGAAGAGTTTGATGTAACGAGTTTCTCATATGACAGTTCAAAGGGTAAATTAGTACAAATGTTCTGGAAACAATTTATCACATACCTTTATAAGAAACAATAAAATTTTGATCCTGTAATCTATGCCAAAAAAATTCCATGACAAAAAAATTTAAATTTGGAATGATGTCTCTGCAGGCTTAATTATCATACCAAAATTCAAAAGCACCTAATTCCATCATTGCATTAAAAATGGTCCTATAGTATAACACAATGCCTTTATACCTTAATTTAGGAAAATAATATTCAACCATTTAAAATTACAATTTAAAGGTTAGGTTGCAACATATTTGCGATGATTATGTCTATATAATATTACTAATTTCTTGGCACAGATACATGCATCCAGATGAAATATAATTGATTTGTTACAAAATGGTAAATTGGGATTTCAAAGGCCTATCAAAGTTTCAACAGCATTCTTTTAAAAATAGAGCAAACATTACTGAAATTTATCTGCATCACAAAAGACTGAATCACTAAAGCAATACTGACACACACGTAAAATAAACCGATGTGTCATACTCCCAGACTTCAAACTACACTACAGAACTGTAGTAATGAAAACAATTTTTTTAGAATAAAAATAGACACACAGATGAATGGAATAGAATATATAACCCAGAAAAAAAAAAAACATGCTTATATAGACAGTTAATTTATGACAAAGGAGCTAAGGGTATACTATGAAGAAAGGGAAGACTCTTCAGCAAATGATGTTGGGAAAATAGGTCAGCCACATGCAAAAGAATGAAGCTAGACCACTATCTCATACCCTACACAAAAATTAACTCAAAATGAATGTAAATCTGAAACCATGAATTACATAGAAGAAAACATAGGAAAAACACTCCATGACATTGACTTCAGAAATGCCTTTGGGAACTCTACTCCAATGGCAAGGGAAACAAAAGCAAATACAAACAAATGAAATTACATCAAATTTAAAAGCTTATGCACAGCAAAAGGAAATACCATTAAACCAAAATGTCACCGTTCTGAAAGGGAGAAAATATTTGCATGTCATATCTTTAACAAGGGCCTAATATCCAAAATCTACAAAGAACTGAAACACTTCAATAGAATAAAACAAATAACCCAATCAAAAACTGTGCAGAAGAGCTAATAGAAACTTCTTTAAAAACATACAGATGGCCAAAAGGCACATGGGAAAAAAATGCTCATCATCACTAGTGAAATGCAAATCAAAACAATGAGAGTTCATCTCACACTCATGAGAATGGTCCATATTAAAAAAAAAAAAGCAACAAGTTTTGGTGAGAGTGTGGAGAAAAAGGAATCCTTATACACTGTTGGTAAGAGTGTAGACTGGTCCAGTACTGACGGAAAATAGTATGGAGAGGCTTCTTATTAAAAATAGATCTACCATATGATTCAATAATTCCACTTGAAGAATACAAAACACTTAGTTGAAGAACATATGCAGTCCTGTGTTCATTACTGCCCTATTTACAATACCCAAGGTATGGAAATAACCTAATACTCAATGACAGATGAGTGGATAAGGAAGATGTGGTGTATATGTACAATGGAATACCACTCAGCTGTTAAAAAAAAAAAAGATGAAATCTTGCCTTTTGCTATAACATAGATGGAACCAAAGGGGATTATGTTAAGTGAAGCAAAAAGAAAGAGACAAATATCAGATGATTTCACTCTGAATATAAAGAAACAATACAAAGGAACAGACAAAACTAAACCAAAACAAGCACTAGAAATACATCTTTAGAATTGTGGTTGCCAAAGGGGTAGAGTGGGGAGTTGAGAGTTAGGGTGAGAGGGTACCTGATGGACTACAGTGGAGTATTTTGGGTGCTTTTGTGGTGGGTGTGATATGGTAACATACATCTTAAAAATGTGAATCTCTACTCCTAAATCATATATAGTGTTGTAAATCAATGTTACCTCCATTAAAATAATAATAAATAAATAGGAATTGCATTTTGGGACTTTTTGTGGATATTTTTTTCTTCAGTCATTATTATTATATCAGCTGTGCCTTTAAACAATGAAAAAAACTGAGGTTGGGAAACACACATTCTATAGGACAAATACTTTTCAGAACAGAGCAGTTATGATAGATAATCAGAAAGCACATCAAGACCTTCTACCCAAATTAATTTACCTGCATTTTTTTTTATTTTCAGAAAAAGAGTTCATGTCAAAATAAATCTCCCAACCATTTAAAATGAATCTTAATGTATTCTATGCAGACTTTAAGGGGTCAGAGCATATATAGGCATCTCTGTCTTGTCAGGTTACACAGTGAACTCTGCCACCGTTGCTGGAGATGTGCTTTATATTGCTGGGCAGCCGCGTTACAATCACACTGGCCAGGTGGTCATCTACAGAATGGAAGACAGTGATATCAAAATCCTTCAAACACTCCCTGGAGAACAGGTAAGCTTGGAGATTGTTTTAAATTAATCCATTTATCCTTTATGTAAATTTGAATTATCTGTTGACCTAAACTTGAAAAAAGGATGAACCACGGGGTTAAGTCTTAGCACTATGAAGCTATCGCAGCCACTGCAGCACAAGTTTGATCCCCAGCCAGGGAGATTCCCACATGGTGCAGCAGACCTCTCCTGCCTGGCCCGCTGCTCCCCTCAGCAGTGCATTTCAGTCAATCACCTGTTCTGTTCCCCACTTCGTCTCTAATGAATCCTTCACCACCCCCCGCCACCTCTGGCCTACACCCCAGCTCTTGTATAAATAAATAAATAATTTTTAAAAACAACAAAACAGTATCCCCATAATCAGCATCAACTAAGAACAGGGGCCTGTACTGGGTCTTTGGAGGGATGTCAGATGTCTGCATCTCTGCCCTCAGGAGCATCCATTTGGATGGGAGTACAGATGATGGATGTAGATACAAATGTGCAAGAACAGATATAAGAAAGGAGCTAAAACAATAAATTCAGAAGATGAAGAAATTGTTTTAAGCGAGGATTATACAGAAAAGCTTACTAAGAGAAAAATGGGCTATTCTAGAAGGAAAGACAGAATGTAGATAGGTAGAAAGTGGTAAAAGAGCCAATTTCTGATTATGAATTATAAATGGAATTATTTTTAAAAATAAAATCATGGAGCTCATCTGTGGTAATCATGGGCTGGGCTGCTTGTGCGCCAGCTAAAGGTTTAGCTCAGCGAGAGAGGGCACTGTAGAAATGAAGGCCCAAGGTTGCCAGGTCCTAAAAAATATTGCTCATGTTTATAATTATTTCACTTTAAAAAATGTTTAAACTATTCATAAGCCTGTGAGGAAATAACATTTAAAAGTCAATGTCTAGCAGTTGTCTGAATGTCTAGCAATGTCTAGGAGGATAGAGGGAAATTTGCACTTTGCAGTAATGGATATATTTGAGGGAGAATTAGTCATTTACAGTAAGAGAATGGAAAAAATGTAGATATGAGCTTAGATGAGGCCAAAATCTAGGGAGCAGAGGAGAAAAAGAAAAGAACAAAAGTGAAAAGAAAGGGTAGTCTATGATGTAGTAGCAGAATCAGAGGAGCAAAACTGAAATCTTAGAAACTAACAGGAAGTTTCAGTAGGAGAAAGATCAAGAGCCTCAGAGATGAACATAGGTCAGTGTTTGGGGAAGTTACTGCATTTAGATAATGAAGTATAAGTCTCCCTCATTTTCCTAAAACACATCCCTATGCTGAAAGAGAATATGTATTAACACAAGGAGCTGCCCTATGTCCCTGAAATTTTTTCATATTTTTCTGTCTCCCACTGCTACTGGGATAAAAACTAGTCATTTTGTTGAGTAGACAATCTAAGAATCTAAGGTGAAATGTGCTGCACTGTTATTTCAAGATAATTCAGCTCTTCATAATGTATTTTATTTCATAGTTTTATTTAAACATGCATTGGAGCCACTCCAGAATGTCTTCTATTTTATCTTCTTAATTAGTGCAGGAAAAAAGAAATGAAGGTTTTCACTTCCTTGAAAATTTCTGATGTTCATCAGACAGTTTTTTGGTTTTTTGTACCCTAGATCGGCTCCTACTTTGGCAGCGTTTTAACCACCCTCGATGTTGATAAAGATTCAAATACTGACATTCTTCTAGTTGGCGCTCCCATGTACATGGGGACAGAGAAAGAAGAACAGGGAAAAGTGTATGTGTACGCTCTCAATCAGGTAATGGCGACTGTGAGCTGGCTAGATATTCAGGAAACTCTCCTTTTCTTGTTCAATTTCAAATAAATATTGTAGTTCTGATTTTTCACATATTTTAGAACAAGTAAAGATGTTTACAGGGCTCTTCTATTTTATTAACCCCTCAGTTTCTGCATCAACATATAGAATTCTAAAATTGTTCAAATCCTTACGCATTTCTGCTTGGAAATGTGAACTATATTTTAATAACATATACAGGACATAGGTAAATATAAATCTTACTGAACTGTTGAATGAATATACAAGGAATCAACTATTCATGGTCTCTGGTCTGAAGGTGAGTAATATTAGCAGTTAAAGCTGTGTTGGGGGTAGGTGGAGGAAGAGTATAGAGATTGTAGAGAAGTAGTGATTTTGAAGGCAAAAGCACTGGACATTTTCACCAAACTGCTGTACTCTTTGCAATACTTCACTAGGCTGGAGTGAAATGTTTTCCCCTCCTGGCATTAGACATTATTTGTTAGTTAAAATAATTGATTTAGTAACTAGAAGAGTTTTTTGCTGTTTATAGGAAAGTGAATATTCACATATTCAGCTTTTTGAAATTCCTAGCGTCTCTCATATTGATTATTTTAATCATAAATTATATATCTTTCTTCTTACTTTTTTTTTTTTTTTTCTTCTTATCAACTCTTTTTGGTCCTGTGCTATTTTCCTTTTTTTTTTTTCCAATAAAATGGTTCCTGTCCATCAATGCCAGTACTGATTTTTTTTTTTTAAATATTCATACTAAACATCTTTGGGAAAAGTTTCTTTTTAACAGAGTAAGTTTTTTCTTTGCTCAAAATGGGAACATATATAAATTTCAGAGAAAGGATAGTGGCACAAATTGATTTAAAAATTCGTTTTTTTCCCCTTTACAAAGATGCTGTTATATACTCACATTAAAAAGAGACTCCATTAAGATCCTTAATATGTCTTCTTTCCATCCCTCCACAATCTGTTCTTTAAAGTCTCTAACTCTGCTCTCAAATAGGCACACTTTTTAAGAAATTTTACAAATTTTACCATTGATGTACAAATGGTTTTTAATAGCCCTGATTTAGTATGTACTTAAAAATTCTATTCTGCTGTAGTAATGATAGAAATCCATAAGTATCCTGTTTATCTTTCTTCCAGACAAGGTTTGAATATCAAATGAGCCTGGAACCCATTAAGCAGACTTGCTGTTCATCTCTGAAGCACAATTCATGCACAAAGGAAAACAAAAATGAGCCATGCGGGGCTCGTTTCGGAACAGCTATAGCTGCTGTGAAAGACCTCAATCTTGATGGATATAATGACGTTGTGATAGGCGCTCCCCTGGAAGATGATCACGGGGGAGCCGCGTACATTTACCATGGAAGTGGCAAAACTGTAAGGAAAGAGTATGCACAAGTAAGAAGTTAGAGCTCCCATTTTCACCCTTCCATGATAAATGGGCTTGATGTGGTAATCGCTTGTCTTGCTCCAAGGGTTATTGAACTTCTTTTTTCTGACTTTATTGGGGAACTAGATTTCGTTCTTTCCTAAGTTTTTTAATCAGAGAATTATCTTATGCTTTATCCTTCCATCTATTTTTTTTAATTTTTCTGTTGTTATTTGCCATCTCTCCAGATCTGCAGAAATCACATAGTTGACCAAAAGTTAAAACCAAAGTTAAACAAAAGAACTTTTTAATAATGCTACTTAATACCCGCAGTGAGTCTAATCCTAAATTGTGCGTACCACATTCTCAAAAATGGAATGATAATTATATGATTTCTAAAAAAAGAGATGCGATTATTGTTTGATGTTGTGAGAGGAACTTTGTTACCGCTCTGCGGCGGGAACGCCATGAGGGACACAACAGCCATGGAGCAGGTTTGCAAGGCAAGACTCTGCTACTTGAGCAGAAGTTCTTGTGCCATTTATTGAAATCATACAGGCTAGTAAAGGCTGATTATGTGACAATGGTATGAGAAATAAGGTACGCCGGGTGAGATAGGAATGAGGGACAAAGTGTTACGAGGGACAGGGAAAGGGACATCGTGACCTTACGTCAAGAGACATTTGCGTCAGCGAAGTATCTGATGTTATCACAGGCAGAGTTGTCCCGAGACCACAGGGAGATAGTCACGTAATCAGGTCAATGTTGGCCTAGCCCATCCGCAGCCTAAGCCCTTCCTCCGGGCTGTGCTACGTAGGTAGTCGAGGAATGCTCTACTGTGATTTGCAGATAGCAAAGAGGTCACAGTTGCCCATGAGTGGCCAGCTAGTAGTCAGCTCATAGAACCCACAGTTTTATATTCAAAAATAATAAAATTACATTAAGTTTACATTTATAAATTAAATTTGTATGTTTTCATCAAATGAATTTTGTTTTCTGAAGGTTTATAATTTTCTTACACGTAATCCCTCTAGGAAAAAAATGTCGGAATAATCAAGCTTAACTTCAGGGGATTTCTGTTGTTCTGTTATAAATTTATTGTCAGTTAACAGCTCAAATCTATAAATGTAATTTTTCCTACATGAGGAAAATATTAATTTGCAGAATTGTCTAATGCACTGTAAAGTAGGAGAGTTTAAAGGAGCTCTTTCAGTGTAATTGTTTTTAATCAACCATAGTTAGGCACTGAACAATAACTTATAAGTAAACTAGAATTCAACGCTTTCTGAAAACTTAATTACCCAAAAAGAAAAGCGTGACATCAATCATTTTTTTACATATGACAGTTCTCTGTGGTTCTGTTGTCAACAGAATTTGCAAAATCTATTCATGTAGTGGGAATTTGTTCTTAATTTTTCATAAAATCATAGTAACATTAATAGTGAAACAAAATAAAAGCATATTTCAGTAACGAAACTCCTATCCACTTAATACTTAATTTGATTTTGTAAAAAAATCTTCATGGTATTTATAAAACTAGTAATGCAATATTAACCATTGGGCATGATGAAGTAAGGAAATTCAGGAGTTTCTCTCTTGAGTTCTACCACTTTATCCCTTCACCACTGATCCTGCAAATTTAGTGGAATTACATTTGCACTGAAAGAAGGATATTTAAATCATTAATAAATGGAACATACTGTCACAGCAATTTATTTTGGGAAATGGTAGCAAATTAAGATGTGACTGTAAACAAAAACAAAAAAGAGTATTAGAGTTGAGTTTGCTGATTATCTGCAAAATGCTTTCCCTAAGATAAATGAGGATGTGATCATTCATTTCCGTGGCAGAGGAGCTACTTGTGCGAGGGATAACCCAGAGTCAAACTGAATCAACTCACCCAGATCCAGTGGGAGCAGATATTGTCTGAAAAAAATAAACTCATTGCTTCCCAATGAGTCACAAATATTTTTGCATGAAAAATAATTCCACTTGGATAATGTAATTTGCCTTCTTATTTTATATCTTAAGTGGAAAACAAGAGGATGAGAAGACCCCCAAGTTTAGGGAAAGTCAGTCAGTCTTGTCTCCTTGCTGTTGGTTCTATTAAATATTATCAGTTTGAACTAAACCTAAGTAAGGAAGCACAGATATAAGCCTGTCTGTCTGTCTGTCTGTCTGTCTGTCTGTCTGTCTGTCTCTTTCTCTCTCTCTCTCTCTCGGCACAAAGAGCCAAGATGCCAATATTATATTTTTTATTTATATCTTTTACATTATGGTATATTCCCCATAAAATTCCCACCACCAATTCACCCATGAGCCATCACCATAGTCTCTTGTGCTCTTCTGTCCCCCATATGTTTATAAGATATAAACATATCTTATATGGTTTTGATCACCAGTTAATGTTCAAGAATACCATATTCATTTACACCTTCCCAATATTACAGACACATGAGAGTGGAACTTAATCTTATTGTGCCCTTGACTTTCAGGACCATTTTATAGACAGTAAAAAATCACTTATTGGAAAATGTATTAGACGGAATGTAGATGAAACGTATTATTTTTACCCAGCCCCACACTGACCCTGTAATAGTTTTCTACTCCTCCTCTTGCTTCTATGATATGTTTTCAAGGTTTCTAATAGTACCTTAAATATCTCTGTGTAATGGGATTGAGCAGGAACTAGAAAGCAGAGCCAATACTCATAATGTTTTCCTTGAGGAATAGACAGGATGATGTTACATACTTTTTCCTCCTCTCTCTGGGCTCAGTAACCCAGAAGCAATTTTGTCTGTACTAGAAAAAGAGTATCCTTTGGTAATATCTAAGCTTTTCTGATGGGCCTATTGAGCAGGTTTCTAGATCTTTAATTTAAATTTTCTGATAACCAACCCAAATTCTCAGATTTATTTGAAACTGTTTTTGAAGCGACTCTTCTGACATAAGTTTTCTCTTGGGATTTTCACAGCGTATTCCTTCGGGTGGAGATGGTGAGACATTGAAGTTTTTTGGCCAGTCTATCCACGGAGAGATGGATTTAAATGGGGATGGCCTGACCGATGTTACTATCGGGGGCCTTGGTGGTGCTGCCCTCTTCTGGTATGTATTTTAATAATATCCAATAGTGCCAGTAATGTTAAAATAGCTCCCGAGCTCAGAAACTGATGAAAGCTTATGTTATATCAAATATCTATTTGCGTTTGTGCGCCATCACTCAGGTAAAAATATGCATTTTGGTAAGTATGAAAAGTCAATAATTCTAAAATAGAGGTATCCTTTTAAAGAACAAGTAATAGTAATTTTTTTCTGGGGTATCTATTATGTGCTTGGCTCTAAAAGATATTCTGTTATGGAAGAGATATAGGGGCAAAGGAGGTCTCATAGAAGATGTATAAAAACAAGAAAGCATACAAAACTGTGAGTTGCTTACAAGCTTTTAGGAATAATTGACTCTGCTTATTTACCTAATGCACAGAATTAGACAATGTGCATTATTGTTTGATTGTGCTTATATTGTTGTTCAAGCATAGACAGATGTTCAGTAAAATCTCTGCTCAGTCTTTAAAATGCCAGAATCCCAAATTAATTTCAGCTAGTTGTAAAATGCTATTTATTGGGCAAATATAAGCACTTATACCAGCTATTTAAAAATAAACTTATAATGATTGTTATTAACAAGTGTTAATTGGTCTATCAATGTATTATAATTAGTAAAGTATTAAATAATAGCATTGATAACTCTGACTTAAACTAGTGGAAAACATTACAATTCTGCAAGGGTTCTATTTGGGGGAAAAAAGCGACTAAAAATACCAAGAATAAGATTCATGAGAAATGTGTGTGAGTATGATTCCCTCTAATTCCATCCATGTCGCTGCAAATTGCATGTGTTTATCTTCTTTCCATGCTGAATAGTACTCCATTGTGTATATGCACCACTTCATACTCAGTGAAATAAGCCAGAAAGAAAAAGAAAAATATCGAATGGTTTCACTTATAACAGGACTATAGGGAGGCAGGGTGGGAGAGAGACACTCAGCGGTAGGGGGTGGGGGGAGGGGAGGATAAGGGCACAAAATGGAAGAGAGGAGAATACAGGGGACCATGGAGATGGATCACGGGTGAATTGGTGGTGGGCTGCCCAAGGGGAATACAAAATGTGAAAGACATAAATAACAATAAAAAAAAATAAATGTAATTCAAATGAAAAAAAAAAAGAAATGTGTGTGATAATTTTGAAAAACATTACAAATTTCATTAAGACACATGAAGGGAGAATTTAATAAGTAAAAAAAAATATACTTATGCCAGGTGTCTTAATGGAAAGTCCACATATCAGTCTTGATTTAATGTAAATCAGGTGGAAACATACCTCTGTGGTATTTTCCCAAAAAGGTATCTAGAAGCATAGCACTGAAAATTGTGAGAGGTGAACATAGAGACTAAATAGATAACTTGGTCATAATTTAAGATAATGCTTAATAACTAGTGGTCAAATAAAAATTATATGCTGAACTGTACACAGACAATAGCCTTTATGTTAAAAATAAAAATTAACTCTGTACAATAGAGGAAGAAGAAAACTGAAAGGTGATGCCAGCAAAGGGGCGCTGCGGGTGCAGGTGACTGACTTTGGGACGGACCCGCCTGAAGCCAAGGCTCCAAGCCAGGAGTCAGACGGTTAGGAACAACTGTACATTCAGTTTTCATTTGAATACTGAAAAAAATGTGTGCCTACCGCAGTGCTACACATGTTATTTTTCTTCTCCTTCCTAGCCATAGGGTCAGGATTGAACCTATTAGAAAGGCAGACAAGGGTCATGTGCAGAAACATTGTCCAGGAACCTCTGAATTCTCTCTAGATTGGGAGGAAAGTGAAAGAGTCCCCAAATTGGGCTTTGGTTCTGAAGTTGCGCCTGGGCACTGGGTCGCATGTCTTTTCCATCATGAGCAAAACAGATATTTGACCTATAAACTGTTGGAGATGGAGGAAAATTTTTCCTCTGCCCTTTTGAATTCTTCTAGACTGAGCCCCCGTAATAAAAGGCAGAGTAACAAGAGAAAAACAAGCAAGTTTATTAACATAGCGTTAAGTCCTCACTTATTTTTTTTTCTTTTAGTCTTCAAACATGATTGCACTTTAACTTTAATAATTTGGCAAAGCATTCATGGAACAATCTGCAGACAACTAGTTTTAACAGACAAAGGACACTTTCCAACAGACAGGACAATCCTAAATGGTTTATTAGGTAGGTAAGAATTTTACAAACGTTGCTTATCAGCAATAAAGCTGGGGCTGGAGAGTATTGCTCCTTCTCCAAGCAGTGACAACCACCAAAAGTGTGGGGGAGCCTGTAGCCCTTTCCAATACCAGCTCTTGCAGCTTGGGTGTCAGCCCCTGCCCCTTCCTGTGCTTACCAGCCCAGTAATCCACAGGGGTCAGGCTTTCTTCTGATAGTTTTATGGAATGGATGGATGAGGGTAAACTCAAAATATTTGTATGCGGAATCTTCACCAGCCCAGTAAGAATCCAGGACTCCCCAAGCGCACCATGCACTGTGGCAGCCAGCAACACACCGAAGGCTTCTAGCAAGCTCCAGCTGATTAGCACCAGGAGGGACGGGCTTGCCAGAGGCTGCACCCTTTGGAACTGGACGTCTGCAGCCACCATGGTGCACACGCATCTGATATATGACATAACCTTGTTTGGCCTTATATTCCAGTCTGTGCACTTCATCCCGCTGGGGAGGGTGGGTGCCCTGTCTGAGTGCTGGCAGCTGGGGATACTGCCAGTAGGGCAACCTGAGAAAAAAGTGCATCGCATCGAACTACTTCTTTTGCCATAGCACCAGATGTACTCGTGAGCACCCATTTTGGCTTACCTAATGGCTGCCGCAGCAGAAAAAGGAAAAAGCATTGTACCCACAGTCCCTTTTTAGCAAGTCCTCGAAGTCTGTAGGTTCTTGGAAACTGGGACTTCAACTGAAACAAAGTATAAGAAAAACCCGGTCCTCGGTCCTCCGATAATGCTTTCTCTTTTGTAGCAACAGTTCTCCAGAGAAACAGTCCAAAGAACCCATACTATACATACACTCAATTGTACTCCCAAGAATAATGGCTTTCATGAAATGTGAAAGTGTGTGAGTAATCATTGTCAATGTGTTTGTAGGTCCCGAGATGTGGCTGTAGTTAAAGTGACCATGAATTTTGAACCCAATAAAGTGAATATTCAAAAGAAAAACTGCAGGGTGGAGGGAAAGGAAACAGTTTGCATAAATGCTACAGTGTGTTTTGATGTGAAATTAAAGTCCAAAGAAGGCATGGTTTATGAAGCTGGTAAGTGTAATATACATAGCTAATACTTTGGGGCAGGAAGACAGCATTATTTGTTCCAGCATGATGAAATCCAGTAAGAAATTGGGGGTCTTGGGCCTCCCTGGTGGCTCAGCGGTTATGCGCTGCGCTGTGGAGCCGTTGGCAGCGGTGACGCAAGTTCGATGCCTGGCTGGGGAGATTCCCACATGGCGCGACAGACCTCTCCTGCCCTGCTGGCTGCTCCCCTCAGCAGTGTATTTCTGATCTGCCTGTTCTGCTCCCCCCTCTGTCTCTGGTGAACCCTCTCGCCGCCCCATGCCTCTGGCCTGTACCCCAGCTTAAATAAATAAACCTTAAAAAAAATTAAAAAAAAAAAAGAAATTGGGGGTCTTCACATCATGTTTGCCCCTGTGAATAGGATGAAGATAAATTCTGGAGAGAAGTGGTGTGTTTATATGTGAAGGCCTCAGCATTCCATAGTTTCCTTCTGCCTCTCCCACTTTGTATGAATAAATTGGTGCTTGGAGGGAGGGCAAGCAAGGAGAAAGAGAAAGGCAGACGGGCGCGCACCGCGCGCGCACACAGAGAGATACCAATTCAGAGGTAGAGCCTGGAAACTGAGCTCCAAATGAACCCTATTTTCCTTGCTGTGGGTTTTCAAAACCCTCTCTTCCTGTGCTGCCCTCCACCTGGTAAGACTGCAAAGGACAAAGGGTGGAATGCCTTGCCACCCCGTCTCCTGAGGTGCCTTTGCTCCATTCAGAAGGTGACCCCGGCGCTGAGAGTCAGACACATTCCCTGTGTTCTCAGGCACAGCACACACCACTTCTCTCCACACACTGCATTTTCTGACGTCTTTTATAATGGTGTTGAAATATGTTGGAGTCAAAGCAATGAAGGCCATTAGCTACAAAAGAGTCATTTGTTTTGCAAACCAAATGTAGGTGGAATGAGAAAAAACAATCCTTAAAATCTAATTTTCTTAATTTGCTCTACATGTGAATATTTATGCTCCAAAATAGGCCTCTGACTAGAAGATATATGAAGTATAAGGATGTAGAATAACAATTTACATTTTCATATGCAGCATTAAGTCTTATTTAATTTTTGTAAAGTAACCAAGTGATCATATGTGGATTGTTGCCTTCACAGAAAGAAAAAAGGTTTAACGTCTTTCCTTTATGTGGCGTGCTTATGTTATGAAACATGTCTATTAAGTTTATTTTTATGTGCTTTCAACAATATCTAAAATGACATTTTTCATAAAATAGGTAAAAATATCATTCTATTGAAAAATATATTGTCTATTGAAATACGACACAATCATATTCTATGCACAGCTCCAACATTTCTAAACTAAAAAAATATTTTAAGTGACAACCCAATAAACACAGGTATGATCAGGAAACTAGGTAAAATGTGGGGACACATGTATGTGAGTACATGTGTGTACATTATAAAATAAGCGCAATTAAACACTAGAAGTGCAGTGAATTCACAAAGTCATTCTGTAGAGTTACTCCAGGTTATTTTCAGTACTGGGAATGCCACTGTACTGTTGCAGTGTGGATATACTGAATGTCAGAAGCATTTTGCTGACTGATTAACCAAGAGATTTTTGCATAATGTTAATTTAGTTAGTTGGATCAGATGGGGAAAAAAACATTTCTGTCATTTTTTGAAAAAATGTTTTTTTAGATTTGCAGTACCGTGTCACACTGGATTCACTAAGGCAGATATCACGAAGTTTTTTCTCTGGAACTCAAGAGAGAAAGATTCAAAGAAACATCACAGTTCGGAAATCAGCATGCACTAAGCATTCCTTCTACATGTTGGCAAGTAAATCATATATTACATCTGCCTTACACCAAACCAAGAATAAAGTGTAGATATCTTATTTCAGGTCAACTCAGGTCTTACTGTTTTATTTCAAAGTGCACGACATGAAGTAAACTTGATTTTGTGTGTTCACTTGTATCAGAAGTTCACAGGTCCCGATCTTCTAATTCCAAATACATTTCATAAAACTATCTTCA
Organism: Scalopus aquaticus; assembly: GCA_004024925.1. Lineage (NCBI taxonomy): Eukaryota > Metazoa > Chordata > Mammalia > Eulipotyphla > Talpidae > Scalopus > Scalopus aquaticus. The sequence continues at coordinate 73,856 of PVIJ01002316.1, forward strand.
TCTTCCTGTTTGTGTTATCAGACATCCATATCTTAGGGAAGAGCAAAAGGCACTGTTGGCTCTTCATCATTTATTCATTTCTTTCATCCATTCACTTATTCTTTCAACTTATGATCATCATCTAAGTTTTGTGGGCCTTGTCTGTCAAATGTGGATGTTACCAAAAAGTGGCCACAGGCCATGTATTCTGAGGTCTCGTCCTGTTCACTAAACTATATGTTGTACACTTTGACTTTACATTGAAGGGAAAAAATTTCTTTCATCTCTAGGTTCTGTGCTACCTGAGTTTCTTTCTACTTTAGTGGACATCAAAGCCTTGGAAAGCAAACTATTTCTCTCTAGAGATGACTGGTAAACCAGTTTGAACTATTTTAATATACTTTGTTGGGTTACTGTACATGTGAAGAGAGTATCCAGCAAAGGACAGGAATTTAATAGATATTTTCTTAAAACTTACATGACACTAATTTTTAAAAAAGCAGACAGGCTATTATGAATTAACACTGATGTCAGTAACCAAGATTGAGACTTAAGAGACTTGAACATGATCATGGAGTTTTAAAGAGAACAGGCCAAATTTTCCCCACTTCTGACTTACTTCTAAATTAATGATGTATTCTATATTTTGATAATTAAAGAACATGTACATAGTGGTTTACCACATTTATTCTTCATTAGGAATCTTCACGTTGATATTCCCCCTGACATATGTCAAAATAAAATTATTTTGTCAATACCAAGATTAATCTATGGTTGGAAATAAAAGTCAAACTGGAGTTGTCCCATTTGTTTAGTTTATCCAAACTGAAAATTTAGGAGTTAGAACTTGGATACAACTTGAAAGGACCTGAAACCAGATATGACATTGCCTCTTACCTACTAAAAATCATTATGGTATATATTTGCCCAATATTTATTATCTAGCTATGTCGAGACACTGGCATTAAAATGAATGAACTAACTCAAAATTTCCAAAATTCTTTTGAATTGTAATGGATGCTTTAACATTTATTCCAGAGTCAAGTGGGATGGAATTTATATCCCAACTTCTCCACATTCTGAGTGATTTTAGTCTCTTAGAAGCTCACTTTTCATCTATAAAATAAAGACATGTAGTTATTCATCTTGAAATATTGTCGAAATAATTCCCAACAATGTGCATAAAGTTCATAATTTTGTACATGCTCTAAATAATGGTTGTTATTATTGGTGAAAATAGTAAGAGTATTGATCATGTTCACATCATTTACATATCATTTCACTATATAAATCTTACAACTCTAGGCCTATATTGTATTAGTGAAATGCAACTTAATTTAAAGAAAGTTTGTTCTTCTGAAGTTGGGAAGTTTTCCTCTAAGTATTATGTAGTGATTTTTATTTAGCTTGAGATCTCAAGAGAAAGAGTATTATAATGCAAGTAGCTCAGAGTGGTCTATCCACAAATGACAAGGTACCCACCACTCCAGCTGCCCCCCTGCTCCGAGGAGCTGGAGGAGGGTCAAATGGTCATAATCCAAAGATTCTGCATTCCAGCTACTTCCCTGTCAAGGCAGACAGGTCACCCGTCTCCAGTGAAGCCAAAGCCCAATGAGGTCCTCGGTTACATACAGTGTCTGAGAATGTTCTAGTACACCTGCCCCACAGAGGCAGAAAAAGAAAGTCATAATAAGGTCAGATAATCCAGTAAATATAATACCACTGATATGTTTATGTTTCAATCTCTAGGACAAGCATGACTTCCGAGACTCTGTGAGAATAACTTTGGACTTTAATCTTACTGATCCAGAAAACGGGCCTGTTCTTGATGATGCTCTGCCAAATTCAGTACATGAATACGTAAGCCGGATTTTTTGAAATTCAGTATAGTTATGTGTCTTAATCATTTTCTACCCTCCTGATGGAACTCTATTATATTCCTAAGTATTTGATTATTTTAATAGAAAAATCTCACAGTTGGAGTTAAATGTTAAAATGGTCTTCCATAGATTTAGGTCTTAGAGTACTTGACTGGATTTTTTTTAAAACTGTTCTACTTTGGAAGACTAAAACCAGTGAAAAACATCTGTGAAAACTGTGCATTCTTTAAAGGACTGGAAAAATTTATAGCCAAAAACAACAGCTTATTTTTTCCTCCATAAATTATAGGAACAAATACAAAATTCCTCTTGATTTCAGCAATGAAAGCTGTTGTCTCTGAGTTGCTTAACTTATTTTGGTGCTATCATTTCTTTTATTCAAATCAATAGGTAATTTTCAATAATGTCTAACTAAATTTTGAAAAATCCTTTTCTGTGATTATTTCAGATTCCCTTTGCCAAAGACTGTGGAAACAAGGACAAATGTATTTCAGACCTCTCCCTGGACGTGTCCACCACAGAAAAGAGCTTGCTCATAGTCAGATCCCACAATGAAAAGTTCAACGTTAGCCTCACTGTCAAAAACAGAAAGGACAGTGCCTACAACACCAGGACCAGAGTGCATTACTCTCCAAATCTAATTTTTTCAGGAATTGAGGTATCCTTTCAGCTTTTCATTTACTAATTCTCATAATTTGTTAAAACTACTTTTTATATTACTGAACAAATCATTTCTATTATATTGATTTTGGAAAATAGAAAGTGTTTTGTACAAAAATTAGTACCCACTAAGGATGAAAAGACCAAGCTCTTCTTTAAAGCTTTTCTTTTGATATGTTTCTTTATATATGCGTATATATGTATTTATATAAGTGACATGATATATTTCAGTCCTTAAGTCACTGACATTGAGATTGAATTAAGGAAAAGATAAACATAACAATCACCATCAAACTAGTTTAACAGCAGTGTATAGAGGGACTAGTGCACTGAGAGAAAGAAAGCAAATGCATGCAGAAAAATCAAGATACCATTTCTTCTTTCCTGTGGAAAATCCTTACACTGCCAAGAGAATTGTGTTACATCGTCATGACAGAAGTTTTCAGGGTTTGTTTATTTGTTTTTTTTTTTTTTGGCAATAATAAATAGCTCAAAGAGGAGTTCTATCAGAGATTATTAGTACTTTGAATTCAGACTTTGCTTTTAATTCTGACCTCTAAATGAACCCCAGAGTTAAAATTCTGTATATATTTATATGAATTAATAAAATATCATTCATATTAAAAATGAATACACTTATTATATACCATAATATCAAAATTATTGTCAAGCTTCTGTAAATTCATATTTTCACTGACATTTCTCTCCACATAATAGGTTTTCAGTTAGGGATATGAGGACTACAAAAAAACTTAAAAAAAATGTCCTATATCAGCACCACATATTTCAGATTCAGTTAAGAATGTTAATTACAGATCCAGATGTACAGAGGGATGTTGGGAAAATATTGCCACTCAATTTTCTCTGGAAAGAGGTCTATGTCATAGCCCTTTATAATTCAACTCTAAAATCATTGCCTGTATCCTTTTCAGCTGATTTCATGGCCTTGACAGAGAGGCAGAACTATAAAATCAGAATGCACCTTCTCTACTGTTATAAACAACAGTAGCGATAATGATGGCACTCTTCTTCTTTGAGTCATTTTATGTGCCAGGCACATCTAAGGACTCTACTCATTTATGTTTTCATTTCATTAATTATTTTCTAAGTAGACTACAGAGATTCTAAGTAAACCCTTTCACATTTCAACATTTCTGTAGCTGCATTTTAAAATTGATGTCTTTACTTAACTGGCAACATTATTTTTTCCCATTACTTTACTCACTTACCAATAGAGAATACGACTCCCAATATTTATTTCAACTTATTGGCATGTAAATTGCAGTGAGTCTCTTTTGCCATGGCGTTTTGTATTTGATGAAATAACTCCTAGAGGAGTTAGACTTAGGTATCTAAATGAAATATGATAGTGAGAGAATCAGGCCCAGAATAGTGAGGAGTCCAGAAAGGATAGAATTGACAGTGGAGATTGCTCAGGCTGCAAATCTCCAGCGTCCTGGTCGGAGTCTGTGCTCTGACCCGCTGCGCTCAACTCCGCAATGACTCCCACGCACCGTGGGCACCCACAAGGCAGTCCAGAACATGTGAATTCTTTTTTCCAGCCACCAAATCATCTTGTGAGGTAGGTACTGTTCATATTCCCATTTTTCAGTGGAAGATCTGGATTAGAGAGTGTCATCTGCTTTGTCCTCAGTCGCCTTCTACTAAACGATGTTTACAGATTTCGATGTACTGTGGGTGATCCCCAAATGTTGTGACTCTCCCAACTGATTTGAGAGACAAATCTTAGTAAGGCAGAGTTCAATGCACAGCTGGGAAAATTCTGGAAGACCAAGGTCAAGTATTTGACCTTCATATCTTCTGTTGTAATTCTGTTTACTTTCACTTCCTAGGATATTCAAAAGGACAGCTGTGAATCCAATCATAATATTACATGTAAAGTTGGATATCCTTTCCTGAAAAAAGGAGAAGTGGTAAGCAGATTATACAAAATAGATGTGGTAATCGAGTATGATAAGTAATATGTTCAAAATCAAATATAGGGCCTTCCTGGTGGTGCAGTGGTTAGGCGCTGCGCTGTGGAGCTGTAGGCAGCGGGCGATGCGAGTTCGACGCCCAGCTGGGAAGATTCCTACATGGTGCGGCAGACTTCTCCTGCCTCTCCCGCTGCTCCCCTCAGCAGTGTATTTCTGATCTGCCTGTTCTGCTCCCCACTCTGTCTCTGGTGAACCCTATCGCCGCCCCACGCCTCTGGCCTGTACCCCAACTTGTATGTATAAATAAATCTTTTTAAAAAATCAAGTATAAATTCTTCAAGTGGTTATTTAGCTGATGTAAATGAATAAGGTTGATTTTAAAATTTTGAGCCCTCGGAATCAAAAACTAATTATTGCATGAATCAAATGGAAATACCAAGACAAAATTAAGTCTTATGTGATAGAATAGAAGTGGGGAATTCTGGCATTAGAGTTTTCTACCTAGTAAGCTTTGTTGGATTGTAGGAAAAATAATCTTTCAAATAAATTGATTTAAAATTTTGTATAGAAACATTTCCTTTTTACATTTTATAAAATATCTTCATTGAGATATAATTCACATACCATATACCATAAAATTCATAAAAATTCACAATCTAATGGATTTTCATATATTTACCACAAATTGTGAATTATACGATCATTACTACAATTTTAGGGCATTTTCACAATCAAAAAATAGTCCCATACACATCAGCAATTACTTATCCTTTTTCCTCAGCAGTCCCTTCCCCAATCCTAGGCAACTACTCATCTACTTTATTTCCCTGTGTTGCCTATTTTGGAAATTTCGTATAAATGCAATTGTACTATATGTGGTCTTTTGTGACTGGCTTCACTTACACTACTGTTTTCAAGATTTACCCATGCATCAATAGTTCATTCCTTTTAATTTTAATTTCAAATAGCATTCAGTTGTGTAGTTATATCATATTTTACTTATTCACTTATTAGTTGGTACGCATGTGGGTTATTTCCTCTTTTTGGCTACTATGATTTATACTACTATGGATATTTGCATACAAGTTTTAGTGTGGACATGTTTCAATTCTCTTGAGTATAAACCTAAAGATGGAATTGTTAAGATATATCTTAGGGGAAATGTCTGTTCATATCTTTAACCTATTTTTAAACTGGGATATCTTTTTTTATTATTGAGTTGTAAGAGCCCTTTAAATATTCTACTGTCAAGTCCTTTATCAGATATATGATTTACAATTATTTTCTCCCATTTTGTAAGTTTTCTTCTCACTTTCTTCTTGGTTTCCTACAACAAAGTTTTTACTTTGTGGAAGTGCAGTTTATATATTGATTCTTTTCTCATTCGTGCTTTTGTTGTCATACCTGCAAAGGTTTTTCTCTAACCCTAGTTCACAAAGATTTACCCTATCTTTTCTCCCAAGAGTTATATGGTTTTAACTCTTACATTTAGGTCTATGATCCATTTTGGTGTATAGCATAAACAAAGAATGAGGCTGGCCTCATTCTTTCTTTGTGAATATCTGGTTGTCCCACATTATCTATTAAGACTATTCATACTCTCATTAATGTATCATGACACTCTTAAAAGAAAACTCGAAGTATATGATATAACCATGCAAATCTCATGACCAAAGAATTCCAGTCATCCCTTCTATGAATAGTGCCTAAATTGTATGGATGGTTGCTGATATTTAAAGTTTCCATGTTAACGAGGCTTTAATTTGGACCATTTAGTGATTCTATTGTTTTTTATTATGATGATCTTGTAGATCATCAATAATAGAATGTACCTTCATGGGATATAGTACTGGTTTATGATTGATATGTGATTTTATTAATATAATTTGGAAGTACTTACAGGCAATCTTAATGTGCAAGGGATACTACATACTCACATTTAAAGGCACATGTACACCATATTATTCTAAGTTGTGATGAAACATTTTATATTTCTTAAACACATAATTTGAGTTAAATGACACCATTTATGTAAATGAATGTTTTAATCAAACTAAACATTTTATCTGTTACTAAACTAAAAAGTATGTACTTTTTTTTCCATAGGTAACTTTCAAAATATTATTTCAATTTAACACATCTTATCTCATGGAAAATGTGATGATTCATTTAAGTGCAACAAGGTCGGTTTATATGTGTGGATTAGTATATATGCATGAATGTATATAATTTTCTTTCATGTATTTAGAGTATTTTGCTTTATAGACTCACTGGAAACTTCTCATAGTTTATTTGGAATCAATAGAATTAGACGATAATGAACAACTTTACCTCCCAAAAACATCCTTAAGAGCAATTAACAAAATAAATGATCATTTAATAGAAATCATACATCTAACTGGACTACACCACTGGTTCTGTGAACTGTAGAACATGCTGTAATCACACATCACTTTTATCTGCCAAACTGCATTTAAACACATTTAAAATTTTACAGCCTCTGTAATTTAAAAGCTTTTACTGTTTTATTTACTGATCAGTAGATCAATGTCAACTGAATCATTAGATCAACTTAAAATTTTATGATACCCTTCTGTACTTTAATAAATGTTCTAGGTCACTCAAAGCTTCTGAGAGAGCATAGAAGTAGACTAAAGATTGCTAAAGACGAATAAAGAAATTGAAGTAGTGGCTTACCATTCTTTTAAGTGTCTTTATTTACAAATCATAAACTCTCTGAGATAAAGTTCTATTTTTAGTTGCTTTATTCCCAAGTAATACCATAATTACCATAGTGACTGACACCTAAAATTACTAAATAAATGTAAAGTGAATGAATAAATAAGAAAATGAGTTAATGGGTGAGTTAATTCTATGTGATCAATTCAACTTAACAAATTTATTTGGCACCTATGGACAAGATATTGAATCAGTCACTATAGAAATGTAGAACTTAATAGTGAGATGACCCTCCTCATGGAGTGAATATTATAGTAGGAGGCTGAAACTAGCATATAAATTATGGTATGGAAAAGTCATTACAGAAATATAAAGTATGTGTAAGAGTCTTAATGGAGGGTGAAATTACATCTCTTTGACAACATGAACACCAGAAAGTTGTATCAGGGAGATTATAATTCAGAAGGACCTTAAAGGATGGATGGCAATTCACAGACAGAGAGGTATATGGACTACCTTGTAGCAAAGGTTTTAACCTCCCTCCCCAACCTAATAAAATATTAAGAATTCTACTGTTTTGTCTTTTTATTATTTAGTTGCCAAGATAAACTTCTCTTTCAAATGCTCAAAAATGTCTCCAAAAAAGACTCGATGGTTTGTCTGAATATAATGTTATTTCAATTCTAGTGACAGCGAAGAACCTCCAGAGACCCTTTCTGATAATGAAGTAAATATTACTATCCCAGTAAAATATGAAGTTGGACTACAGTTTTACAGGTAGGAGAAATAGTATTTTTATGTTGATGATTTTTTACCAACCCAGTGGTCAAGGGCATCAGAACCAACTTATGAGATGGGCAAATACTCAGGCCTGAGTATTTGTACTGAGTCAGAAACTCAGGTCAGGCTCAGGTTGTGTTAAACAGCCCTGCCAGTAGCCCTCATGCACTCTGAGTTTGAGGACCAACACACTAAATAATCTAAGATGTGAGCTCTAAATGGTACTGGATTGCATTTGCCATCCAGTCTTAGCATCTAAAGGCAAGCGGAAACCCAGACATCCTTCCCTGAAGGTCATGTCTTAGAGGTCACCGGCACATTTCTTGGGCGTCACTATCATGGTGAGATCTTTGATCAGCTTCCCATTCAGGACACACAAGATCAGATTATTTCTCATTGATAAAAGCTATTAATTTCTTCCATTAGTCACAAATTGTCCATTTTCCTAAGAACCTCTCATTCGTCCACACACCAATCGTGTTGGCAAACTTTCCCACTATAAATTCCCTGGCTTGAGCAGCTCTATAAACTTTTGCTAAATAAGTACATACAATGTCTACCAAGAAATTTTAGCACCAACAGCAAATTTATTCTAAAAGTCTTTATCACTTATCACTTTCTTAATTTATTTCATATAACACTTTCATTTTGTTGATAATAGGCCTCAAAAATTATAGAATTATAGGATATGCATGTAGATGTTTGTAAATAATTTTTAGCCCTTAAATTTATTGCCTGTTTTTTTTAATAAATATATATTTTTATTGTTATTTATGTCTTTTACATTTTGTATTCCCCTTGGGTAGCCCACCACCAATTCACCCGTGATCCATCTCCATGGTCCCTTGTGTTCTTTTCTATTTCATTTTGTGCCCTTTTCCTTCCCTCCCTCCTCCTCCCTCCCCCCCCCCCACACTGATTGTCTCTCTCCCACCTGGCCTCCCTATATTCCTGTTATAAGTGAAACCATTCCATATTTTTCTCTTTCTTTCTGGCTTATTTCACTGAGTATGATCCCCTCTAATTCCATCCATATCGCTGCAAATTGCATGTGTTTATCTTCTTTGAATGCTGAATAGTATTCCATTGTATATATATATGGAAGCAACCCAGATGTCCAAAAATAGATGATTGGATCAAGAAGATGTGGTACATTTTTTATCTTTCTTAACTGAAATGCTGCTTCAAATATGTTTTATTATATTTCATTCTACGAAGTTCACCTGAAGAAAGAATATATTTTAAGTTCAGCAAAAATATAGGCATTTAAAAGTAAAAAGATAATAATTTTTATAAATCTATTTAAAAGTCATCATTTATAGAAATACCAAGTTTTAACCTGATTACTTACTGACTGTAAATAACTTACTGAATGTAGATAACACTTGTGAATTCTTGGGAATTTTTTAGTTGGTAAAAATTATATTTTAATTTTAAAATCATACATTTTTGCATTCTAAGGCCACTTCAGTATCAGTGACTATTAAACTAAATTATATATACCCTCTCACTTTTCTCAAAGATTTAATTTCAGGTTTCATGGTAAAAGAATTTGTCTCTGACTTGAAAGTTTCACAGGATTACCTAGTATAAAGAGAGAAAAAGAATAAAGTTAAATAAAAATTAAATTTTGTCATGTTTTATTCCCCTGTTATTAATTCTTTAAGCTCTGCAAGTGAATACCATATTTCTATTTCTGCCAATGAGACGGTCCCTGAAATGATTAATTCTACTGAGGACATTGGAGATGAAATTAACATCTTCTACCTGGTAAGAAATCACCTTTAAATTAGTATTGTAAGAAATTATTTTTAAGTTTATAAATTTTTTAAAAAATATTAATAGACACATAGGAACATGTTTGTCATCTGTTATTCTCTATATTCCAGCATTATTTTCTTTATAGTTTCATTATTTTTAAGTAATTTTATTTAAACCTTATTTAGACTGAAGAAATTTTAAAGACCTAACTCTAATTTCCTCCAAGAAGACACAATTCATGAAACCAATTTCCTAGATAAAATAAACTCTGGAACTAAGTAGATACTACCTATAAAGGTACTTTGTTTGAATTATTTTTTTCAGTGTGACTGAGAAAAGCAGTTCATAAAAAAGTAATTATGACTATTTCAATTTGTCTTCATAATATTTTCCTTTACTTAACAAATAAATATATAACTGATTCTGCTCATTGCTATCTGATTTATGTATTACAGTATAACTTATGTTCCTGTTATCACCTCCTTAATTTGCATTTTCTATTACAAGATTTATTTTTCTTTTTGAGTCTTTCATAATGAATTTTTTGTTACCATGATACAGACACCATGAAGTTGAGCCAGACTTTTATTTTAGGTAATTCCTATTTATAGACACAGCCTCATTACTATTATTAAAATAAAAGAAGATCCAGTTCAAATGGTGGATTTAAATATATATTCAAAAATATGAAATCACGAAACAGTATTATAGGTGAAGTGGGTCTCTTGCAAAAGAAATGTGTACTCCAAAGTGCTTTTCATGGATTTCATTTGTGCCCTTTGCTGAAATTCTTAGTTCACAATTTAACTCATTAAGCTAAATTCCTACATAAAACAGAAAGGACACTATTGAAAGAGAGAGAAAAAAAAAAAGAGGGGGTTAGTTACATCTCTTTTTTTCCTGCAGATTACAAAAAGTGGACATTTTCCAATGCCAGAGCTTACGCTGTCAATTTCATTCCCCAACTTGACTTCTGATAGGTATCCTGTGCTGTACCCAATTGGGTGGTCATCTTCTGATGTAAGTCATGTGTGCCTTGGAATTATGTCATTATTATTACCTTTTTTTTTTCAGTTTTTTAAAACGTTTTTATATATGTCACTTGTTTTGATGATGAGATGTTTACAAAATTACAAAAAATACTAAGTGCCACTGGTTACTTAATGATGCAGCAGTTGACTCCAATTGCTGTGGTAACAAACTACCCCAGACTGGGTGGTGGAAAGCAACAGCAATTGATTATCTTACATTCTGGAGGTCAGAAGTCCAAATAATCAGTGTGCTGAGAGTGTCGGTGCCCTCTGGAGGCTTAGAGAAGGAATCCATTCCCCCAAGTTCTAGCTTCTAGTGGCCGCTGTCAGTCCTTAGCTAGTAGTCATATCTCTGCCTGTCTTCACATGACCTTCTGCCCTTTATCTCTTTTCTATTTTTTGCAAGCACACTCATCTGTGGATATAAAGCCCACGCTAAATCCAAAGAGATCTCACCTGGAGATCTTTAATTTAATTGCACCTATAATGGCCCTACTTTTAATGAAGGTTACATTCACAGGTTCCAAGTGTTAAGACCTGGGCCTGTCTTTTGGGCATCACTATTCAATCTACTAGTGTGGATTTCAGATCATTGTTGATTTATTTCTGAAATGTTTGCTACTACATTAATTTGTTGAGATGAATAAACAAGTCTGCAAAGAGATTTCTTAATTACTCCTAAGTACACACAGCTGCACCTCAAACAGTACAGTTAGTCTAACATTGTTGAGACTTTAAGTGAAATGATACAACAAAAGCAGTCCCTCAAATAACACTGCTGTCAGGTGGAATATTTTTTCCGCATCAATATTATGATGCAATAACATTGAAGTAAATGTTACCTGAGGACCTGCTGTACCATACTATTTACTCACTTATCCTGAAAAATAATACACCTACAGCATTGAATGAATCTATATGGTACTCAGTTCTTATGATTCAGTCTCTAAAATACATTGAAAATTACAATAAATATTGAATTAATATGTGAGTGATTTCAGGATTTGACAGTCTGTGGTCAGATATTTAAATACTTTCCTAAAAGCAAGTTAAAAAAATAAACCTCTAGAAATTCCCTCTAAAAATTCAGGTCTGTAGGTCCTCCCTGGTGGCGCAGCAGTTGGGCGCTGTGCTGTGGAGCTGTCAGCAGCCCGCGATGAGAGTTCAACGCCCAGCCCGGGAGATTCCCACATGGTGCGGCAGACCTCTCCTGCCTCGCCCGCTGCTCCCCTCAGCAGTGTATTTCTGATCTGCCTGTTCTGCTCCCCACTCTGTCTCTGGTGAACCCTCTTGCCACCCCACGCCTCTGGCCTGTACCCCAGCTTGTATGTATAAATAAATAAATCTTTAAAAAAAAATTCAGGTCTGGAACAGTCATGACTGGAGTGGGTGTATCTGACTGATGCAGAATAGCTTTCTCCATATCGCACACTCAAAGAGATGGATGTCCACACAGAGGAGTGACCGTCATTCCAGATTCTTCAAGTCACAGCAGCGAGTCATTTTCCCCTCTGACATCTGGCATCATCCGATGACAGAAATATTTTCACTTTCTAGAATGCCAACTGTAGACCCAGTAGCCTTCGGGATCCTCTTGGGATCAACTCTGGGAAGAAAACGGTTATATCCAAATCCGAAGATCTCAAAAGAGGCACAATTCGGGTAAGCTCAGATAACCAAAAAAAATATTAATTTTAACTCATGCTTTCCAAGTGAATTCATTTGATATTGACCTAAAAATAACTATCTTCAATATTTCAGTATGGTTCTTCTTGTCAAATATCAATACTAATGTGTAACTCTGGACATTTAAACAGGACTGCAGTACCTGCAAAGTGGCGACCGTCAGGTGTAATCTGCTTCCTTCTGACATGAGCCAAGTGAATGTTTCATTTATTTTATGGAAACCAACTTTTGTAAAAGTAAGTGGTTTGTTCCTCTTTACAATTATTAAGTTGTACTGACAAATACTTGTTCGTTGCTTAATATATACAAAGCAGATGCTTCTGCAGAAAGAACACAAGTCCGGAAGTCTAAAAATCTGTGGAACAAGCCCCAGCTCTATTTAACCTACTATTTCGGTCTCACTTTGTCTGTTAATAAGTGATCTCCAAAGTCCTCTCCCACATATATGCCATTTTCAGTCTCTCCTGTTCGTTTACTTTGTAACTCAAGAAAGTAACACCTATGCAGTTCCAAAGTTTACACTTATCTTAATATTTCGGAACTTGGTTAAAGGACAAAGAATTATAGGATGGCAATCCTTGGCGTTATGAACAAAGGACAGAGTAACATACTGTGGACTCCTTGCATTAGAGCAGACTTTATAATTATTTGGAGGATATTTTTTAACACCTAATAATGTCAAGTTGCTCCCACTGTATTTTTTATTATTTGTTTCTCTTCCTAGGAAGCATACTTGGGTAATTATATAAAATTTCTGTTTTCAACTTTGTTCATAAAATTCATATTTTTTGCAAGTCACCAATTACCTAGTATTGGCAACTTCATGTTTTATCCTGAACAAGACCCTGTATAAACCTCATCACCAGAAGGTAGCTATTTCATACCTAACTAGATGAAAGGTGGACAAGATTTGAGGTTTGTTTGTGTTAAGGATAAATATGAGTAGAAGTTGCCTAGAAAATATTTCCATTCTATAACAAGAATTGAAGTAAACTTTGAATGCAGAGGGGAGTGGGTACATACTCATTATTTAATACCTCCTGTTCCACGTGTATGTTAACAAAACCAACATTTCAATCACTCAGAAAAAATCTTAGTTTTAAAAAATTGTACTATTCAAACATAACTGGCTTTCACTGTGATTAGCATAAAATATTGAAATTAAATCCTGTTTGATTTTCAGGCACATTTTTCCAGCTTGAATCTTACCATAAGAGCAGAACTTCAGAGTGAAAATGCATCACTAGTTTTAAGTACTGGCAATCAAAAAAGAGAGGTAAGTGCAACTCTAAGTTTTGAAAACATTAGATATTTCACCTGGAATTTTGTGACATGATGTTTTATAATTGCTGATCATCCCAGAAGCTGTGCTGTGCTCAATAAGTGACAGACACTTTTTGCTTCAAATTATATTTGATTAGCTGCAAGTGTGATTTCAGTCTTGTTCATCTTTGTGAGAAACTGGGAAAAATCACGATATTTACAATTAGCATGCCATGTTTGACTTTATTGCTTCTATTTTCACAGTAAATAGATGTTTTTACTTTCACCTTGATAACAATGATGCATTTGCAATTTTCCTCCTTAAAAAGTGACATTATAAAAAAGCAGTTGACATGTGAAGAGCAGACTAGAGAAACAATTTCTTTACAGAAAGTGTCTGTGCACTGTACAGGAATACATATATCTACATATTTATATGTAGATATATAAATATATACATTTATTCATTTAGTCAATGGGAGGTTGGAAACAAAATTGAAGTATTATTCCCTATTACAAGTTTCATGCTTGACTCTTCAATAAAAATACAGTGTTTTCCTCTTGGCATTTTGTAAAATCAGGCCACAGAACACATCATAGATGTAGACACTTCAGCATGACCTTACCTCTTTCCTGGTATATAACCCTGGTAAATAACCCAGGTGATTATTATGAGTCATAAACTTCTATTTGGAAGCTACCTAACATTTAGGTATCATTTTAGAATTTATTTCAAAACAGTGCTTCTTTAAAATTATTCAAATGTCAATAACCTTTAATTACAGTCACCTTTATTTTTTTTAGTATTCACCTTTAAAAAATATATGCATGTAATATACATAGTATATGCAAAATATATACATATAGTGTTTACTTACTTTATACAGAGCTCTTAGCCCAATGAATGCAAAGATGTTCCATATACAGAAAAAACCAAAATTGTACCAATGGGCACCATAAAAATATAATTAAGCATTAGGGTCGAAAATAGTACTTTGGATTCCAAGATATGTTGCATTAAAATTTTATAAGTAGATTTATTTCCCCTAAACATTAAATAGTCCCCAATATACTATTTATTCTATATTTTAATCCCAAAAGAAACAATGTTTATCTAAATTGTTGAAATTTCTAAAAGTGATCATTTTGTAATGATACGCTCTCAGAGAAGTCACTGATCCATTCAGACTTCAGTTCCTGTACCTGCAAGTTCAAGAAATTGTTTTAGATGTGTTGAAAATCTGTCTTGAAAGTTATTTTTCTGTATCTATCTGTACTTCTGCTAGCTTTATAGTCCCAGTGCATTCCCAGTGCACCTGTCTGGAGTGATATGAAGTGTTGGACCAATATCCTCAATATGTAAATAACTACTCCCTTAAACTCCATTTTTACTATTGTTCACTCCAGTTTGAGCATTTAAGATATTCCCTGTGAAAGGCAAATGTCTTTGACATTTACCCAGAATTTGTTTTTTCTTAGGAACTAAGGGATGGGACACAGATTATGCGAGGGAGGTCTAGATACCATATTGAGAGAACTTGAGTAGTTGAAGCACTAAAAGCTATATACAGATGTCAATCATAATGCAGCACAACTGAAACTTATGCAATTCATAAACCTGTATAACCACGAAAAATATTTATTTTAAAAAATTTTATTATAGTCAAAAACTGCTTGATAGTTACTGACCCAGGAGTAAGTCAACTAGAAGAGACAGGATGGTATAATGAAGCGCATTTTGGGGGGTGAATATGTGCAAAAATTCATTTACTGTGCACTTGGGATTTGTACATTTTGCTGTATGAAAACATTACCTCAATTTTTAAACAGCAACAAAAAAAGTATATTACAATTGGAATAAGAAGATATACTCAGGTTTTTATATCAACAGCCTGCAGCTGTTCCAACCTAAACTCATACTATTGTGATAATGCACAAACATCAATTAATAAATCTTTAAAACAAATAATATTTTTGGTTCTCCCTGAGTTAAATTTACTCCTATCCTTCAGTATTCTTATTCATATACAATATGTTCTTTCTGAATTTCTGAAGGAAGAGATTGTAAATATTTGTGGTAATAACAAACTGGAAATGGTTAAAGATTAGATAGATGTAGGATATCTTAAGTATAAACTCAATGATTTCTCTGTATGTAATGAAATTAAGTACAGTAATAAAATTATGGCCTGCAAGAAATGAATATACTGGGAGTTCTAATAGATGTTTTATCAATGTTTAACAATCTGGTTTAATAATTTTCAGCTTGCTATTCAAATATCCAAAGATGGGCTACCGGGCAGAGTTCCATTATGGGTCATCCTGTTGAGTGCTTTTGCTGGCTTGTTGCTGTTAATGCTACTCATATTAGCACTGTGGAAGGTAAGCACCAAAGATTCTGTGACTTTCTGTTTCAATTTTCAAAATCAGATTGTTGAAATAAATTATGATTTATCTATGCTGTGGAATACAGTATCATAAAGCAAGGAAAATACTAAAATTGTGACAAAGACAAAAAAAATGCAAATCTGAAACATTGTGCACAGATTGATCTGTTTTTGTAAAAGAAAAAATAAACATTCAAAAATCATGGAGGCACTCTCTTAGAGGCCCAATTATAGGGAACATGTAAAAGTCTATAACAATGGAAATTTTTAATTAAGCATACATTGTTGATATGAGCAGAGAACAATCAAAACCCTTCCATAGAAAAAGAAAATGGATTCGCTATTTGAAGAATATATAAGCACTAGAATCATGGCTGAGGATGAGACTTGTCCTAATTATTTATCTCTGTGTATCTTAAAAATCAAATGCTTCTTTAATGTATAAACAGCTATGCCACATTTTATATAATAAACGTGTGCCCAGATGAGAAAGTTACATTTAGTTGCTGTAAAAGATATTTGTTTATATAGATGTTTTGCTTAAACTAAAGTATGGAAGATTTTTCAAAATCTTAACTGTATGATTTTCAAATTAAGCAGAATTAAGATGAAGGATTTTAGAGTAAATTTAAGAAAGAACAAAATCCTATGGAAAAGTTTAATGTCTTTCAACTAAACATCAAGCTGATGTTTATTCTAGCATAAGATCACCCTATATTTCACCTGTTGTCTTAAATCATGTTTTAAAAATTAGAGTGTGACTAAATAACTCATTTTTATCATACCCAAACAACAGAATTGTTTTTCAATCAAATTGTTTAATTAGTTTCTCCCCCACTGAATTATCAAGTGTTCCTATTTGTTCTGAATCTCCTATAGTAACTAACATCCTCTATTGAAGGGTTACTCTCAGAAGAGAAGATGAACTAAGCCATGTTAAAGCTGTAGGTCAGTAGCATTTCTATCAGTAAATAGAATCCAGAGCTTTCCTTCAACAACACTCCCAAGACAGGATTCTCCACTCCCCCAAACCTCTAGCCACTCCTCTTGCTTTACTGGGGATCAGTACCCTGTCTGTAATACTGAGCTTTACCACACTGTGGTACCCAAGGTCTGGTTTAATGGTGTCTAGGTTGTGCGTAGCATCAGGAATGGAGTGCCTTCGCTCACTATATACTCGTGCAATGGGAGAAGGTGCTACTTTGATTTCTCCCAGGATAGTCTTCTATTCTGAGTACTGCACTTCCCCATGTCGTGTTAGGAAACTACTGACCAAAGAAGGTAAAAGCCAAGGCTAGTATTTGTTACATTCTCCCTGGCCTCATACCTCTTTTTAAAACAAGTAAGTTTCATCAGCCTGTTTTCCAGTCACTCATCTAAAAAAGGACAGATGTAAAGATATACATATTCTTCCATCCAGTAAATACTTTGCTGATATATTCTGATGGCCTCTTAGATGTTCTTTTTAGACCACAAAGAATGCTTTTTAACAATCTTCGGACTGTCCTGCTCCTTAGACATTGCTAGTTCGTCTCTTCAGTGGGAGGGCTGGCAAATAGAACTTGGGGTCCATGGTATAAGGGAAGGGAACTAGCCCTTACTGGCTACTCACTGTGTGCCAGGAACCTTTTTCAGCTTTTCCACTTGAATAATAGCATCATCCCTATGAAGTAGTCACTATGACGAACCTATTTTTGTACATGTGGAAACTCAGAAATAAAAAGTTAAATAGGTTTTCCAGGACCCCATGGATTGTCAGGTTGAGGTTAAGGATTTGAATCGGGACCATTTCACTTCAGGACCAACGCTGTTAACCCCTTCACTCTGTGTTCTCTCTGACTTTTATACACTCTTGTCATTACAGACGTTTCAAGTAGTTTAACTACATTTTATACTAAGGATACTGAATCAAAGAGAATTTAAATAACTCTGCCAAGATTACTAGTTAGTAAGGGACTGACTTCAAGCAGTGACCCTTTTGCAAACCCACCCAGTGTACCCCCGCGCTGCAAGCTGTAGCGCAGTGCTCTCGACTCTGGGGCTCCAGGAATCATTCTTTGTTCAAAAGGTTCATGAACTCTTGCATGAATGAAAGTATCTGGTTTTGGAATGAGAGCCTCTGGCTGGATTCAGACTTTTAACAATTCCCTTCTATCAGAAGAGATTAATTGTTCCTTCTCTTGCTTTATTTTTTTTTAAAGATTTATTTATTTATGTATACAAACTGGAGTATAGACCAGAGGTGTTGGGCGGCGAGAGGGTTCACCAGAGACAGAGTGGGGAGCAGAACAGGCAGATTGACAGAAATACATTGCTGAGGGGAGCAGCGGGCGAGGCAGGAGAGGACCGCTGTGCTATGTGGGAATCTCCCTGGCCGGGTGTCGAATCACGTTGCCACTGCCAACACCTCAACAGCGCAGCACTTAACCACTGCACCACCAGGGAGGCCCCTTCTGCTTTAAAGCCATTTGGAACCTCCCTGAAGTGGGAGGGCCACTCTCTGCCACAGGCATCACCTTATACCAATTAGATCTGTAGTGGAAATCGCAGGTTTCTTCCCACCTCCTCTTCCTAAACCCCATGACTCCGGAAGTCCATTAAAACTCCCTGTCTGAAACTCTGTGCAGGGCACAGGCCAAAAGATGCCTAGTGGAACACAGTTCCATTTCAAAGGACACTGTCTTTGTATCTTTATCTTGTAGTATGCATAACAGAAGTTAAAGCTCGACAAAATCATGGTAGCTACTTATTACACTGGGCTTTAAAGGGGGACATCATGTAGGAGACACAGTTTAAATAGTTCGAGAGGGCCTCCCTGGTGGCGCAGCGGTTGAGCGCTGCACTGTGCAGCTGTCGGCAGTGCACGATTCGAGTTCGACACCCAGCCGGGGAGAATCCCTCATGGTGCGGCAGACCTCTCCTGCCTCGCCCGCTGCTCCCCTCAGCAGTGTATTTCTGATCTGCTCCCCACTCTGTCTCTGGTGAACTCTCTCGCCACCCTACTCCTCTGGCCTCTACCCCAGCTTGTATGTATAAATAAATAAATCTTTAAAAATAAATAAATAGATCGAGAAATATATCCTAAAATATGATATCACACATTGAGGGAGAAGCCCAGTCAGGTCAAAATAACCAATAGAGCAAAATAAGACCCATGCACAGAGGAGCACTGAGAGCACAACTTCCCTCTCTCCCAGTGTGACCTCGTAGTGATGCCTAAAGTCCCATGATTGATTTTTTTTATTAATTCTAAAATTAAAATTTAGAATTAAATATTCTAAAGATTTGTTTCTCATCCAACATATGTATCTTGGAGAGGGAGAGTGGTGGGATGAGGAATAGCATTGCCATCTTTTAGCCTTTTATACTTTAGCATGAATTTATTCATTCAACATTTATTCCATATTATAGTCATTAAATGCATTTTCCACCAGGGAATGTTTAATGAAGTCCTTTGCTGTCCTTTGCCAAGACCCTTTGGTTTTGGATTAAGGAAACATAAAGAGCATCACTAAGCAAATATGGAAAGAAAAAGAGTAGAAGCAAATGCTATGAAGAAAATCTGAGGGCTAAAAATAAACTCGTTTCAAATTTTGGCTTGTATTAACCCAGCCCATATTGAAGCTACAAACTATATTATCTCCAGTCTAATCACGCAGCTTCCTCTAAAACCCTAATGTCAATAGAATTGGTTGGGTGGAAAAGTTTGAATAACAGTAGTGAAGTTTTTAAATAGTACATTTAATATGTAAAAGCAAAGATTGAAAAGAAGCAAAGAGAAAAAAAGCTTGAGAAAAAAAGACGATCATGAACTGTGGGCAAGAAAGAAATGTCTTATAATTCACCACCTGCATTTCTGAAAACCTTGTCTGATTTATTTTTGACTCAGGGCATGCAGGCACATGTTAAGAGCCCTAAGGGTTTGTGAATCCAGGACTTTTATAGTTGGCACAGAGGAAAAGACCGGAGACATGTAGAGGAATTGGAATTCTAAGGAAGACAAATGTGTTGTTTTTTTTTTTTAATGTTCACTTTTCTCTTGTTTGCAGAACAAGCAGTTCTACTTTTTCCTCATCCACCACCAACTATGTTCTGGTGTGGTGGAAGACTAAACGCCCTCCATAAAGTTCTCTAATTCAATGGCCTCTGCCATGGTCTTTTGGGCCCCTCTATACTTGGCTCTCCCCGCTACCCCCTGCTCCCCACCTTAGTTCCACACTCAGATTTCTGCGGGTTGTTTTTAGTTTGGTTTTGTCTGTTGTTTTTTAGCTTTGTTTCTCTGTGCTTCATGTGAGTGGAATCATCTGGTGTTTGTCTTCCTCCTTCTGACTTGTTTTGCTTGGTGTGATTCCCTCCACGTGGTCGCCAGCAGTGGGATCCCCTCTCTTTTTGTGGCTGCATGGTGTTCTTTTGTGCATATGTACACTTTTTATGCCCTGTTTGTTGTTTGGTGCTTCTCTCCCATAAGACTCTGATCTTTTTTAGAGCAGGCACCTCATCTTATTAAACTTTATGTTTAATGAGCAATTATTATATGCTGAGTAACCTTGGAGATGTGCAAATACCTGCCCTTAGCTCCAAGAAACAGCAATTTTAATTCCAAGGAAAAATATGCTTTTTATAGCATAGTTCAACCTAGGAGGGTGAGGAACTTTTAATGGAAGAGACAATGAAGTTCTGTATTTAAAAAATGCATATTTTTTAACACATCTCCTCGAACCCATCAAGTTTTCAATAATTATTTTAAAAAATATATAATTTTCTTGCATGATTTATTCCCCCTTCATTATTTAAGTAATATGAAGGTATCACACTTTGAAGAACTTGGATCATTGTCTTTGCTTGAACTATTATAATCTACCATTAAATATAAAAAAATATATAGTACAAAAACCAGTTCTCTTAATTTCCTTTTAAAAAAATGCGTATTTTAGATGAAATTATTACAAAGGTCTCCTCTAGCCTCCTATATTTACTTTTATTACTAATTCTATATTATAGGAAGCAAATAAATGAAAGCATTTACATTTTTTATGAAGCCCCAAATCGCAAGACGTAATGAAGACTGACCCAGAGTCACCCCTATGTGAAAAGCTTTATATTTTCCTCAACTTCATTTTCATATCCAAATGATACAGGGTGTTTTCAAAAGGTCCTTCCTGTCAAGCCTATACAGGTAGATGTGCTGACGTGTTTGAAGTTAATGCAGGCAAATCAGAAATCTCCCCAGCCCTGAAGCCACAGTGCACCTAACCATACCTACCCTATAAGCACTAATGATCTCAGCTTGTGATCATAAGCTATTTGATGGAAATTCTCTCTACATTCCTGATTTTAAAAAAAGATGATAGCAAGGTAGAGAAAATGTTGACTACGGTTTGCAAGTCTCCCCCAATATTTTCCCAGATCCCTTTAAGTTAATTCATGACATGTTCTAGGTATACATGCATATTGAACCAAAAAAACGTTAAAAATAAAATCACAGTTTGGTAAATGTTATTTCTTGACATTCAATATTAATTAATAAGTAAATGAAAGAAATGCCTCTTGATTATATCATTTGTTTGCCCAGAATTGCTAACATATTGTACAATTAAATTTTATCCAAGGATATTAGTATGTATTATCTAAATTAAAATAATTGTGTTATGTTTGCTATTTTCTCAACAGATTGGATTCTTCAAAAGACCATTAAAGAAGAAAATGGAAAAATGAACTGTTTTTCAAGAGAAAAAAATAATTATTCTAAGATCTATCCTCAGGTTTGCCTCAAATATGTGACAAGAAATTTATAAATATAACTAAAGACAGTCACATAACTTTACGTAATCCATCAGGGATTAATCATTCAGAAAATGACAGATCACGCAAGATCCAAAAACAACCATAAAAATATATTTTATAAAATGATGAAATATTTTTTTAAATACTCATTTTTGTTGAGTAAGCAAAATTAGTGTTTTGAAGATGAAGAGTATCCTATATAAATGTTTATATATTAAATCACCACTCAAAATATTTAAGAAATACATAAAAAGATTTTTATGATTATTGAAACATTTACTTTCAAAGCAATATAAATTAAGCTTTTTCCCTTGATTCTTGATGCATATCCACATTCAGTGTGGCAGTCAACATTTGTAAGTGCCAAGAGAGAAATTATCTGAAAAAGATTACTTCTCCCAACTCAACTAAGAAAAATTCCCTTTTAGAGTCTAAATACAATATGGACAGAAAATAGAATTAAATTAAAGAGAATACAGTCAGTATCTTTGTATTGGGTTCTGTCCTTGGACAATTTTTTTTCCCAGTGTTTAGAAAATAGTTCAATTGAGCTGAAATTCAATCTAGAATGGAAAATCAAGAAATACTTGTTTACAGAACATATTTAATTTTGATATGTCATCTAAAACTCAAAATTCTTTTATACTAAAAAAGATGGCAGTGACTTGTCACCAAAAAAAAAAAAAAAACCATGTTGTGAGTGCAATGAGCAAGATGGTTCCTGATTGATTGATTGGAGCATGGCAGCATAGTTAGACCATAAAATGCTGAAGTCATCTTTGTTGGGAATCTGTTGAATGTAAGGGGGTCGTAGGATGGAACACAAAGTAGGAAGTTGCTCGACTCCTTGGTACATGGTTCATTCAAACCCACAAGTTGTGAGAGTATGTTTTAAATTTGTTTAAGTATTTAATTTCCAAACACATTTCCTTTTTTTTATGAAAAGACAGTATTCTATTTCAGTATTGCATTCCATCCAGAAGTCGCTACTTTTTGAATGTGGCATATCAATATTTAAATAGAATTCTTGAAAATGTATTTTGAAGAATTTCAGTTTGAAACCTCACACCAACCAAAAGATATCACACCTTCATATGTGCTTCTCTGTTCTTGAAGTGATCGTCATGGTGCCTTGGACTCTGCTGTATCACCAGCACCCAGATTGCTCCATTTCTTAGGAAAATATGAATGAATGAATGAATGTATAGTAACGGCATGTGTGAACTACTGCTGTGAAGTTTGCAACTTTGTCTCTCCACCTGATTTACCATCACAAGATCAGAACTTGCAATCATCCAGAAAAATCATTTTCACAAAAAAAAAAAATAGCAAATCAACAGAGAAATTAAATACCATGGGTTTATTTTTTAAAACTAATTCACAATAAATTATCTGAGGTGTCAGAGTCAGCCTACCTCAGAGCTCTCAATGTCAACATCTAATATCCTGATGGTCAAAGCTGCGTCCCTCGGGAAGACCGACGTCATCAGTAACTGGAAGAAATGCTAATTCTTTCCAGACACTTGGTATCCTACTGCTGGCTTGTCCTTGTTCAGAAATGGCCAGTGGAAATTCCTTCATTCCAGCACACTCTCCCCAGTTTCTCTCTCTCACTTTCTCTTCTTTCAGCTTCTTTCTTCTGCAAGTTCCTATCATCTTATCAGTATTATCAATAAGCCTGGCACAATTTTTAACATGTCATTCTTGGTTTTGAAATAGAATATGAACCAGATATACCATTTCCTGATTATTATAATTTGTTGAGACTATGTGTGTGTCTGTGCATGTGTACATATATTTGTTTAAAAACTCACATGGACATAAGTAGCAGAATTTACAAAAGTGAACATGCAAGAAAATTTTGACTCATCTACTTTCCATATAATTTTTTTCATTAATCTCTAAATTTAGTTTACATATTGCAACTATATAAAAATCGGTTTTTGATTTTTAAAAAGTCAGAAGTAGTTCCAAAATAATTTTGTACAATTACTCTAAAATAGTTATATAATTAAGTAATATGCTAAACTGCATCATTTTATTTTAAAACATTTAATAAGAAGTGTGAATGATATTTATGAGTTTATTGGATATGAGTTTACTGGATAAATTAAGTTGCAAAAAACTTCCTTTTTTAAACTTTGTTGTTTTTTTTTATTTGATTATTGCTTCCACTGTGAACTAAACTTTGTATGAATTCCTTTTCCTGACCAATCTTACAGTGGCATATTGGTAAATGCTGGCTCTCCATAAGAAAAAAATCTCTAATTTGTATCTTCTGACAATTTCCATGGTCTACATAATTTAGCCATGTCCATTTTCAAGCTACCAAAGTAACCCTAATCAGCTTGCAAAATCCCCCAAAAGCTGTCAGCAATTATGAACCAATATGAGCTGATCTCAGCCTACCAGTGAGATATGTTATGTGACAGATGAACAGGTGATAGATAGATAGATAGACAGATAGAGATAGAGAGATGGAGAAACATGTTGTGTATATATACATACACACATCCAATATAAGCATATTTCAAATTATGCTTAAAATGCTGATCTCAACCTCAATAGACATAATGCTATGTAATTCGCTATTCTATTTCAATTTCTAAAATTATGAACTTCTTTTAATATTGACAAAATGATAGGAACTTACAGAAGAAAGAAGTTGAAAGCAGGAAAATATATCTAGAGAGTGATGCAGTGAAAATCACACTTCAGCCACAGAAAAAAGTTATTTCAGTTTCTCTAGGAATCAGAATTCTGAAATGATATTATGAAAGTCATTCTTTTAATTATTGGTAATTTCTGTGATCCAACTTGAACTTCAATGATCCAATTTCCTCATTATTTTCTCTGAGCAGTAGATTCCTGGACAATTTAACCTGTGAATATTTTCCATGTCATAATTGGGCTTGAAAATAGATAAAATTTGATGTTTACTCAATCGTAACAATTTTACTTATAAATGTATATCTATATATGTGTCTGTGTATGTACATATACATACACAGATATATGTATATGCACACACATAAACACACATACCCTCTTTTATAAAACCTATGTCTAGGCTCAATTGGAAAAGAAACATTTGCACCTAAAGGAAATGATGTTGCATAATGATGAAGTCAGGCTGGGTTTTAGCAGAGGCTGTGGGAAGCTCTGCCTATATTCTCTCTAGGTATCTCCCAGAAGACCACAGCTTACACTGTGTAAATGACCAGCCACCACCCCCCTCCCCAAAGATTCCATGGAATGTGCTTTCCTACAGAATAATGTCTTTGCCAAACACACAATCTACTCCATGTAAATTGACTATCTTGCTTTGCACAGCATTGAAAAATCTAGGGAAGACCCAGGACCAGAGCATGGTTCATGTGCCAGGTACAATCATATTATTATTCAAATATAGAGGCTTCTGGCAAATCAGTTTAACAACATAGATACTATGCATTCTGTTAATTTGCTCTGTAAATTGGAACACTTCTCAAATCCCTCCACTAGTCTTCTTCCCTGACAGAGATTTTCAAGAAGACTACAGGAGAAAAAAGTCTGTTCAAAATGTGTGCTGTTTGCTGTTAACTGGTAAGCTTCAGTGAATGGATCATTTGTACAGGATTTCAGTCCTCAGTTCTCCAGTGGTGTTCTGAAGAGCTGCCATGGTATAATGCAGTGGATTCAAAATGCAATTTACTGCAGCAATGGGACATCTTTAAGAGATTAACCCAAATTTTGTAGGAAACTGTCAGCAGCTGTGCCAGTGGGGGAGGCACTGGCAGGGGTTAGCCCTTCAGTGGGTCTCCATCAGCAACCCCAACTTCCATCCTCACTCAAGGAAATAATAATCTAAAGAATGAAAAGAAGGACTAAAATCCTCAAACTGGTCTACCTTTTAGGTAAAATTTATCATTTAACTGTATCCAGCAGACTTTCTCATGCAGACAGCTCAGAGGTCGTCCTTAGGCCCTTCCAAACAGACTGCTCACCCCAAATCCTT
Organism: Scalopus aquaticus; assembly: GCA_004024925.1. Classification (NCBI taxonomy): domain Eukaryota; kingdom Metazoa; phylum Chordata; class Mammalia; order Eulipotyphla; family Talpidae; genus Scalopus; species Scalopus aquaticus. The sequence goes on from PVIJ01002316.1 coordinate 99,680, forward strand.
TTGACACAGAACATCTGAATGTTAAGGCAGGGAAAGAAGAATTAAAGTGTTACGAAGGGCTAAAGGCTGCTGCCTCCCCAGTGGGAGCCCTGTTTGTGCAACATTAGTGTGTAGAAAATTAGAGTTAAAACCTCAAGTTGTAATCTCATAAACCAGTGAGAAATTCCAAGTAGCCACCTTTAACCATCAACTTTGAGGCATAAAGGAACACATGCAGTCTTTGAAGCCCCAGATTTACTGTCCCCCAGAACATCTAGTAACTGGAGGTCCAGCTCTGCACTGATAGGAATGGATTCTTTTACCCCTATAAAGGCCCTGACCTAAACTTCTGAACCCACTATGTTCCAGCATCACCCTCCCCGCCCCACCCTCCCCACACCCTCCACACATACACACACACCTCAGACACACACATGAGCACTTCTTGTTGAAATTTTACCATACCAAGGAATATTGAGTTACTGCTTACAATGTTAGACTCCTTGCTTTGAAATCAGATTTTTTTCCCTTTTAAAATACATCAGAATCTTTCTGTAGCTAGTGAGTTCAGAACTTTGCATAAGACTTCTGCACTTTCCTCCTACCAGGTTGCAGAATTTCATTGCCATGAGGGCTGGGCTGCAAGACCCAGCGCCCATTTGCAGGATTTATCTGCCTTCTGCCTTCAGTTGGTTGCTTTTCTTCTCAGCTGCACAGGGGAGATGTTTTGTTTGAATCTGAGCCTTTCCTGGCAAGACCATTCTAACCCTTGGCATGTTCTCGTTGGTGAGCTGACACACCATGGAAGTCACAGGAGTGAACTGAAGACTAGTGATGTGACTGTGATTCTGTTGGACCTCACTACGTTTCAAGTAACTTATTTATGAAAAAAAAAAACTAAAAGCTGGAATTTTAGGAGCTCTTCTGCGAAAGACTAAGATTATATGTTCAATCTTTTATTTCATTTGCTCTATCTTTATAGGTTGGTACAAAATTTTAAAAAGAAATCTTCCAAATAATACAGAATGGAAGCCAGATGTCCTCTTGAGCAAACCTGGTGACATCACCAACTCCCCCCCTCAGAGGTGCGGAGAGTTCAGGTGGGGAAAAGGAAACGACACTGTTGTTCCTTTCCTCCACAGAGTAGCCAGGCAGAAGGAAGCCACTCACAGAACTTCACTGTGGCTTCTGAGAGACTGTGGAATCACATCCACAGCCGAGAGTAATCTTCCTGGAATGCCCCAGCAGCATTTTGCATCTTGAGAGACAGGAAAAAAATGGAGAAGGGAGAAGCAGATGAAGTTATTTATCTTTTATGTATACATCTTTACTCCTCCAAATACTGTAAGCTCCCTTAGACTGCGTCATGCCCACCCACAATACTAACACATGTACTTGCACAAGTAAATTGTTGATTAAATAAGAGCAAAAGTATATTCTTACCTGTCCATAAACCAGGACTAATTTCCTGGAGTTTAACACACTTTGGGCTCAAGTGAAAACAATCATTTGAAGCAACGACAGCTCTGACCTTCTGCATAGGAGAACCTTTTCACACAGGACATTCCGATACTTGGTGTTTAATTTAGGGGACACCTCCTGCACTTCCTCAGCATGCAGCAGCCCTGCTGTGAGTTCTTTACTAGGAAACATGGGCCTGTAGGGAGGGTGGTCTACTGTGTGTTACTACTGCGAGGTTCTAAAATTGTTCATGGACAGTGTAAAGAATTGTATCCATTTTATTAAAAAGAAAAATATTGTACATAAGGATTGTCCTGAAACATGTATCATTCTCACACCAATAAACATTTCTGCATGGTCTAACATGAAGTACATTGTATGGCTTCGTTTTTATTTACCTCAGAATAAACTCATTAAGACAATGATTTAAGGGTATATGGATTTCTGTGAAATTTTATTAGACAAACTCATTAGGAGAAGTATTTTGATTACATTCAAAAACAAAGAAGAGTAACCTTTGTGACTGTGATAATTCTTTGAGTGACTTTTTAACCCCGTTTTTAAGAGAAATCAGTTACCAGGTAGCAGTCTAAGTAAAAGAGTGTTTGGATGTCTTACATGTGTGCCTCCTCTACACCGATTTAAGGTCAGGAGTTTGTTATTACTATAAAATTCTGTCTTATCTTGTGCATCAGCTAGTATATTGGTATTTTATGTCAAGGTAGATGGGCATGCTGTCTTACATGTTAAATAAAAAGAATGACCCAGAGAAGAATGTGATACCTGTGATTTTAAGTACATGAATTTCATCCAAGATTAATACTTCTTCCAAAGCTCCGGTTTTAGCTTCTTAGTAGGTATTCACTGTGATGCTTTAAAAGGAAAAACAAAAAGCAAATAAGTTTGTCTCTGATGTTTCCTGTACACAATAAAGTAATGTGATTAGTCTTGCAAACTTGAGACCAAAACCACAGAATCCATTTTGCTACATATCTTCTCCTAATGAGAGGTTTTAATAATAAATTATATCCTGCATGATAATAGAGTATATCATATAGTGTCAAACAAACAAAAATAAGATGCAAAAGTTATTTTCTTTATTTGATCTTTAGTTTAAAGAAATAAAATTATTTAATATTTAAGGACCAGAGTTTACTCATATTTGGAATATAAAGAAACAAAACAAATGATAAAACAAACAAAAATAAAAACAAACACTTACACTCTAGTCTGAATAGAAAATTGTAGTGGCCAGAGGGGAAAGGGGCGGTAGTGGGAGGAACGGGTAGAGGGCTCTACTGGATCGTGGCGGAAGCTAACTAGACCTTTGATGGTGAGAATAGTGTAATATATACATATACTGAGGTGCAAAACTGTATTTTTAAATGTATAAGTATTATAAGCCAATGGTGCCTCAATTAAAAAATAAATTAAAATTAAATATATATGAAGGCTAGAAGAAAATCCGAAGATGCTTTCCTCCTATAAAGGTGAAATCCACAAACTGTCCTGTAAAGTTAGTCAGAGAGGTCTTTTTTCAGAAAAAGCAGACTGAACTCTAGCAAGGTTATGTATAAGTCCTATAGCTGATCTGTAGGAGTACATCTTCCCAACATCCTGTCTTTTCTTTCTTCTGTGAAATTGGTAGTTCTCCCACTTTAATCTTCTGCCAAGATGAGAATACAGTGGAGGTACTGGATGTAGTTACTAGAAAATAAGCGAGAACATCGAAGTTTATTATTTGTGCGTCTAGAACACAGGCACAGAACTTGCTTTCTCTTTACAAATTTTATTTTTAACTTTAGTATTTTTCATTACATAATTGTACTTTCTTATCGTTTGTTATGTCTTTTTTTTTTCTTATTGTAAGATGTAGGGTGAGAACTGTCAGGTTTTTCCGCCCTCCCCCCAGTGATGGCCCGCTGCAGGCCTACACGCATGCCTGATGGCGGGCACCTGGGGCAGTGGCGTGGGCCTGTGTGAGTGGGCGCACCTGGGCCAGAGACTGGGCTTATAGCAAAGGAAGCGGCAGCAGCAGAAGAAACAGAGTGTGAAATAGGACTATTTGGGGTGCAGCAGAGACCACGAGACACTCCCAGAGAGCCCAAGAGGTGAAGATTAACCAGGGGCTGGAAGGCCTGCCAGCCTCCTGGCCCCCCCGGCCCCCTAGCCTGCTCTGTACCTGGTTGCCTCCCTACAAGAGACCATTAAAAAGCATAAAAAGCCATCAAGGACCCAGAACCCCTTCCCTTTTGACCGTCTGCCCAGATCCATAAACAACCAGCTCCCTGGTGTTTTCTTGCCTTTTACGTAAAATTAACATGATAATCACAAGACAGTATCATGAAGGATGTTCTTCTAACAGAAAGGATCATTAAGAAGATTGAAGGTAATTTTTATTTTCTTCATTAGAATAGTTATATTATTTGAATTGTTGTTAAATAAATGAGCATCAATCTTTAAATCAGGAAAAGATTCTCTTAGAATGAAAGAGAATGAATACACATCGTAGAAAACTTGGAAAACATAAATAATTTAAAAACTGTCATTTACCAGCATCAGAAATAAACATTAACTTATCTTTTTTTTGAGCATATGTTCCTTTAAAATATATTTTCACTGACATTCCTGAACTCACAGAGAATGTTACTGTGTACTTAAGAAAACATTGCATTTTTAAATTTCTCCTCAGCATTATAGAAGGTGAAAGCCATCCAATATCTTTCCTTTCTCTGGAGTTGACAATAAGGAAGAAAATTATCCCTCTCCTACCTCCATTCTCTCTAAATCAACAACCATTATAATACACACACACACACACACACACACACACACACACACGCATGCATGCCATGCTAGAATTCTCTATAGTCTACATGTCAAGTAATTATTTCTTCAAGTAGGGGTGGAGTTGAGCAGAGAGCAAGGAGTGGAGGGGAAAAGAGAATCTCACTAAGAATAGCAAAAGTGGACTCATTTACTATGCAAAACCAATTGGGATGGTTTAGTAACAATCCTAAAGAATTTTTGCCAGAAAGAAAACATGACATCATTACATTATAAGCATTAGCAATAGAACCCAGTGAAAGGGAACAGAGGGGAAAAAAAATAGAACAACAGATATATAGAAAACAAATGCCAATATGTCAATATAACCCTGATCATATCAATAATTACATTAACAGTAAATTATTTAAATCTTCAAATCTAAAGGAAAATTTTATCAGACTGGCTAAACAAGTAGCTATATTTATATGGCCTCCAAAAGAGACAGACTTAGATTCAAAGATCCAGATAGGCTGAAATGAAGACAATGGAGAAAATTAATGTACCATGCAAATGGTAATCATTAGAAAACCATAGGTGACCATATTAATAGTAAATGAAATGAACTAAGATGTATGACAAGATTCTAATCTGGTAAGGGAGACAGAGGTCCTTGGAATTCCTTTAAGTCTGTAGAAATCTTGACTTTGTACTTGAGTTGACTTTGATGTCCTGCAGATATTCAAGGACTCAGCATACATGAAATGAAACTTCTGTATGGATCCCAGCAGATTCCATGGAGTCGTCCCACTCAGAATTGAGTCTTAAACCAGTGTGTAGAATCTCTGACTTACACAGATTCCAGTTACAGTGGCCCAGTCCCCCCCGGAGGGCAGGCCTAAAAGGACAAGCAGCTTTGTCCGTGAGCACCCAGATGCCAGCCGCTTCACACATCACTGAAGTTTGATCATGTGCCAGCATTCCAGTTAACACTTAACTGGCAAGTACTGGCTTGAATTAATAAAAGCAGCTTTGAAACATCTGCAGGTTTGGGTTTTAGTTTGCACTTCCTTCTATTTTTGAAAAAAAAAAATGTTAGTATCTTTGAGTCAAGTTTTTGTCACATGAATTCACTTAGATACCATAATCCCCAAAGGCATTTCCAAAGGCAAGAGTGGAAATGCCTCAACTTGGTAAATAAAGAATAGCATCCAGAATTGATCGTCAGATCGTAATCAGTGCAATTGAATGTTAGTGGTCCCAGGGACACTAACTGTGCTTAATGAAATGCACTGGGCTCTTTAGTTTCACATGCTCTCTCTAGTTTTCTGTTTTCTTCCTTCTTTACTCTCAGACTTTTCTAATCTATTTGCATCCAAATACCATCTGTCAATCCCTTTCACACATTTTTCAAACTCTTCTTTCATTCCTGCCCACTCTACATGCCTCATCGCTAACAGGAAGATAATTCTGCAGACTCCAATTAGTATAGTGTTGACAGCATATTAGTTTTTCCAATTTTCCACTTTCTAAGATGAACCAGATCTTCATGAATGAAGACTGTATATTTAAATTGAAAGTTATTTGTATTCTGCAAAATGTTTATAACTGGAACATGTGAAGCAATAATGCAGTGGAAGAGAGTATTTTTGAATGACACTGATAGGACTAGGTAAAGTGTCCTATTTTTTCCTCTGAGAAGAGAGGAAACCTGGAGGAGTCTAAGATTTACGGCCTACATCCCTTGTGCCAGGCATTGGGCTAGATGATTTTCCAACATTCTGATTTTTCATTCTGTCCATAATACTAAGTGTTGGTGTTTAATATTATTTCTCTTTTACAGATGATGTAACTGACTCAAGGAAACAAAGAGATTGGGCCAAGGTATAAAGCTAGTAAGTGGTGATGCTGCAATAAAACCCAAGATCAATCTGATCCAAAGCCATGTCCCCCTAAGGTCGGGACTTGAGAGGAAGTATTGAGAAGAAAAGTCAAAGAACAGAGATATGTCTGAGCACACGTCTATGCGTGTTCTGGGTCATGGTAGACACCCATCAACACTTATTTTTGAATGAATGCAGGAACTGATAAACTGAGAAAGGTTTTATTTATCCAACTATGATGTCCCTTTGGAAGTAAAACTATGAACATATAGTGTGATTACTTATCATAGCCTTATAGGTTTGGAGGCAATTTAAACCACTCATCACTGGCAACTTCTTTACAACATTCCTGAGAGTATGATCCAACTAATCTTCACACCCATGCAGAGATGAGGTTCTTGCTACTCCAGTGCAGATGAAGCTATGCTTCTGAGAAACACTAATTATCTGAAAGCTCATCTTTATATTTCAAATTCTAATATTACTCTGCAGCAACTGAAGTGTCTGTGCATTTATCTAAATTTTCATTTGCCCATTAATTATTATCCAAGAGTAATGAGCCCATAAACATACATCTGTGCAAAGTATATTTCAGGTTTTCTGTCTCCATATTATTCAAACATCTAAGATTGCCTTTCCAGTTAATGTTTCTCAATGCATTTCCCATCTATCAACCGTTAGTACTCTTAGAACAGAGTTTTAACTTAATCAAAAAATAATAGAGCCCAATTAATAAACATGATAGCAATTTTAGGATCATTACTATGATGAATGATAAAATCAAGACATGACAGGGCAAACATCCAGTATAGCACAATTGTGAGGCATTGTGCATCCGCTGATCTTTTCTCATGGTTACCATACAAGTGGGTTCGCGACATAATTATCACAGGTTAAAACGTATATATGCGGCTCCACTACAGGTAAAAAAAAAATGAGTGCAACTTGTTTAAGATCTTGGATCTTAATATCACTATGCTTAAGAAAACCATTTGAACATTACAAGCTTCTATGGCCAAAATGATAAAAAATAACCACAACCTAAAAATGACAAAAAAAATGGTATTTAGAATGGGAAATTAAAATTATGAAGAATTCCATCATTGATAGTTACCTTTAAAATTTTCCCACCTAAAAATCATAGTTAAAATACTCAAACATTTTAATTCAAGACTTTAAAATAATTCATCTTTCATTTGGATAAATATAAGTATTTTCCCAGAATAAAAAGTATTTTGGATAAAAAAATAATTCTTGTACAAATATGAAATGCAGAAATATCAGATATCCCAAGACTGAAAAATCTGCCACCCAGGGCTTGTTTTCAGAAATAAAAGAGTAAAAATTACCATAATCAAATCAAATGTCTTAAAATGAGAATCCTGACCCTTACGAATATCCTCCTCCAACTCTTTCTGGAAACTTCCAAAGGACTGCTTCATGCTTATAAACACAACTTCTTGCTTATTAAGTGCTGTCAGCCATCTTTTCCTCTGTTTCTTGTTCTGTTATCTCCTGCTACTAAATTCCTCAATACCAGTGCTGCACTATCTGAAATGAGGATGAACTGAAATGAGGATGAAAATACCTTTCCCATGTGTCATTATTCTCAGTTACCTTGATGCTTCCTGTCCTAAAAAAGTAAAATGCTTCTTGTTTTAACCCATCAAAAGTCAGTCCAGACACTTTTCTCTAATCAAAGTTGCCCCTCCCCAAAAGATGCTGGATCATCACTTTATCTATCTCCTCCATTACAGTAACGTCATCTATGAAGAACGACAGTCCTGATTGCAAATTGACTTCCAGTGAATTTTCCCATGAAACTTCCAGACCCGGCAAGATCCAGGCAGGGCTCCTATTGCGTGAGTATGCCATAAGCCACAGGTTCACTGCCAGTGTACTGACAGCAGGAGGTACTGTATTTCTGTTTTACCTTCCTCTGCTTTCTATGCAGAATTTGGCCACAATAGGTCCTTAATAAACACATGCTGGATTAAATGGGATAGGACTTATTCAGCCTGAGGAGAGGACCTTGCCTCACTAAAACTCAGAAATTGCTTGAACTCAAAAATAAGAATGAGCACCATATTTCCCAAGAAGTGTTGATTGATTTGCACTTAATGGCATTAACAAGAGGCACCCTTGAATGATAGAAATAATAGAGGAAGAGAGACATGTCAGACATTCCTGGGGCCACCTAGCTCTCCACTATTGCCTTTGCTTCATGTTTAAGTATTATTTCCACTGACTATAAAAGGAAACATCCATTCTCTTTAATCAATTTCTAGTGAAGACAGCCAAATGGACTTGAATTGAAAATACCTTTTCAAAATGTGATTAACTATGAAGAATGAGTCTCCCTCCTTTCCTAGATATTGTAGCCTGAATATTGGCATTTTCTTTCCTTAAATTGCATCTTAAGGTCCACTTCCATCACAGCTCCTTCACCAGATGGCATTCTGTAGCCCAGATTACCTCACTTATCTCCCTTTCTATAAACTTATATATTTTTAATTTGGATCTAAAAATTTTGTCATGGTTAGTGAAATATTTTTGACCTATAGTAAAGTTCTTTTTAAAAATGGTTCTATGTGTTTTGAAAAATGTACACAGTCATGTAACCACAACCAAATCAAAATAAAAATTATTAATATCGCTCTAAGAGTTTCCTCAAGCATTTGTTAGTCAATTTCCTACAACTTTAGTTTTGCCCTTTCCAGAATGTCATATTAATGATTTCATAAAGTATGTAACTTTTTTCACCCGCCTTTTCTCATTTACCATAATGAATTTACAATTCATTCATTTTTACTGATGAGTAGTATTCCATTATATGGATGTTTTGTGATTTTTCCTTGTCTTTGATACTTGTGCATGTGACTGACAGGAGGGGATTGTATTTGTATTATAGTTGAATTTTTATGTTTGTGTTTCTTATCAGATAATATGGTCCTTCAAAGAAAATCAAGCATAGTATTGAACATATTTACGTGCCTTGTGCTGACCAGGCTGAAAAGTACTCAGAATACCATATGCTGCAAATATGCATTTATATGATTCTTATCCTGTAAAGCAGTTTTGAAGAGTGTGATCCAGGATTTTGTATTTCAAAGCATCATTTGACTGCACAATTTAGTTAAAAGAGAATGAACTCCATGGCCAGGGAGACTAAAGGTTTGCATCCTGGTTCAGCCATTTATTAGCTATGTATGTTTGGGGGTGTTTATTTGTCTTTGGTTCTTTAAAATTAAACTTTACCACTCACAAAGTGGAGATCATAATACTAGCTCAGAATGTTGTTATGAGAAGCCAAAGTAAAATAAAACAAATTTAAAATACATGTGACATTCTTAGCACATGATAAACAAATAGTTCTCTCACTGTCCCCTTCTCTTCTCCCTCTCCTGAACAATTTCTTTGTTGTATATAGAGTTTTAATTTCTGTAGTAATTTAAGGCAAGAAAGGTGTTTTTCCTTTAGCTTCCAAATAACTTATTTAACTATTTTAAATGTTTTTTGCAATACCCACTGTAGTTGTATTAACAAATATGATTAATTTTTTAGTTAAAATTAGGCATATTTTTGTCACAGCTTTAGAACATGAATCTATCTTTTCAACCATGTAGAACCAGCAGCAGTTAGTTTTGGATTTGGTTCACATTCAACTGTATACAAGCCCACAGAAAGTAACTCAAGAACTGATTGATCTAATCTTTGCTAATCAGCACTAATGGCAGTCAACCATCTTCCCTTCCATTCATATGATTTCTGCAGCCTACAACCAAAACATGACAGATACAGGACATTCTGCTACTTTGCTGCAAATATTGAGAGTCAGTAAGAGGAGCATATATGACATCCTCATTTGGGGGGAGGGAGTTTGGGGGTGGAAATAGACTATAAGCAAAAGCAAATGGCAACTTAAACACAGTAACATTTAATATACCTAGGAGAGGTATGTAACCCTTGGATTCTCAGTGAAGGCCTACAGTAGTTATATGCAGTATAACAGTAAGAGTTCTCTGACTTAGAGATGTTTAAAGGAACCCCAGGTCTAAATCTTTTCTTCTAATTTTCAGGTAGTTACTAGAATGTATAGTTCACAGGTATCAATTAGCTGTTCTCCTAGTGAAACAGTACAAAATTTTTAACTAAATCACTTAAAAGAGTGCTCAAACAGAGCTCAAGAGTACCAATGAGTAGTGCCAATGGACAGTGACCAACGTGGGGGACACAGCACTGCCAATGGATTCTCACCCACAGGAACAGTGCAAGGCCACTCGGGCTCAGAACCCAACAACAACAGGGTTTATTTAACAAACAAGAGTGGGAAAAAGAAAGAGTTTTTGAGGCCACAAGTGACCATCTGTTTCACTCCAGATGGTGTCTGCAGTGTCCAGAAGTCCAAAGGAAGGCCGCTTGTGGAAGACACAATGACACTGCTGCAGCCCACAGCAGCAGTCTGCAAGATGGGCTGAATGCCCAACCAGATAGCAATGCGCTCAAAAGCACCAGGAGGTGGTGCTAGAGAGCCAAAGGCTGTGGTCAGCTCTTTGAGGTGCTGGACCAAGCCCAAGGGGCTCTTTGCAGGCAGTGTCAGAGGCAAGACTGAAGGCAAGTGCTGTGGCTGGTCTATGTGAAAGTCTACGGAGGTGTGGAGGTCTAGAAGTCTACAAAGTCTGCGAAGCCTACAAAGTCTGGTGACTCCCACAAAGGTCAACTGCTTGACATCTCTCTTCAGAGGCTGGGAGCATCATCCTTCTTCTTCAGAGGTGGCACAACAAATCCTTCTCTCTTCAGAGGCTGGCTGCTCATTGCCTCAAGCTGGTTCTTGCTCTGCCTTGTATCCTCTTCACATTCCCCCACCATACCAGCCTAATTGGACTGCTTTCAATCCTAAGCATGTAATTGGACAGTTTAGCACCAATCAGCTCATTTTCCATACTAATGAAATGAGTTTGAACCTGATTGGTCCATTTTTAAATCCTAGAGCCAGGTATAAAAGGGGGAAAAGCCCTGCCTCACTTGCACGCAGGGCAGGGCAGGAGGGTGGGACTGTTGGCTTTAGGGAGTCATGGCCTGAGCCAGCTTCGCTGGTCTTGGGGAGAGGGAGGACCTGCTAGGGCAGGGTTGAGGCCTGTGTGTCCCAACCCCAATAAATCCACCTTGTCCAGTGGCACCTAGAGGCTACAAGGATTTGGTTACACTGTCATTATTTTCCTTTGTGCTTCAGGGCCCCAATTTCAGCCCAGACTATACAGCATGATGCCAGATCACTGCTGCCTTCTGCTCTTGGTATGGACCACTAGAACATGGTTGGTGCTATAAAGGAGGACAAAAAGTTCCCTCTACTCTCCTAAATTATCAGGCTAGAACCTTGTGAATTAGACTGATGAAAGACAGATTAACAATAAAAAAACAAACAAGGTAATTTTTTTTTTTGAAATACACTGCTTAGGGGAGCAGAGGGTGAGGCAGGAGAGGTCTGCCGCACCATGTGGGATTCTCCCTGGCTGGGCGTCGAACTCGCATCGCTGCTGCCGACAGCTCCACAGCACAGCGCTTAACAGCTGCACCACCAGGGAGGCCCCAAACAAGGTAATTTTTTAATTGCCAGACTGTAACACTATCTTTAACTCTATCACTGTGATGATATTACCATTCTTACCATATTAATTCTTGAATCCTTTAAATCTGCTGCACCACTCTCAGCATTTAAAACTATAGTTGGCTTTACTCAAATTAATCTTGCTCCTTGAATAAAACCTTTGCCCTCTCCATTAATATCGCAGACGAGTATCCCCTTGGGCTATGCCCTCTGGGTGTTGCACAGCTTACGTAGACCTTTGAGTCTGTAGGACTAGCCCTTCCGGCTCTGCCTGGATCCGCACATAATTTGTACCTGTGAGTGCCTCCTTTTTGGCCTCCAGCCTATACAAATATGCATGCAAGTGCAAGTGCACGCTTGTGTACACACGCAGTCACACACCCTTACATATTGTGTGTGTTTTTAAAACCTTGTAATATTCTTTGAAAGCTTATTGAAAACATAAATGTAAAAGGCCAACTTATAAAATTACATAACTTAAATAAGTTAATTATACCTCACTGCGGCTCTTAAAGGAAAAACAAATATAATCCCTATTGAAATCGTATACTACAATGTTCATGCTACAGCTAAAACTAAGATTTAATCTTATATGTCATATGGAATTAGGTAGTTGGAGAAGGAGAAGGTGGGGAATGGAAAAAAACAGAAGTCAAATTACACGGAAATATGGTGGAAAAAAATTCTGAGTCAGACTGAGAAACAGAGCCCAGGGTTAGAAGGAAGTAGTGCTTCTGTACATAATGTGGTAAATGGCTTGAAGACTGTGACTCAGCTGCCTCCATATGTCATATATGCACCCCTGGGAAGGAGGAGGGAGGAATGGCCACAGGTGAATCTCACTGGATAGGGTAACGGGTTGGGGCACAAACAACCCTTTTAGGGAAATTCTCGGAGAGAATGTCAGATTGAGAGGAAATAGCGGCCTCCTCATTTTAAAGCACCATCACAAGCAGACCTGGTACCATTAAGTGTGATAATATCGAAAGTGTGGAAATGGAAAGGGATGGACACATTTAGTGTGAAGGAGAACTCAGAGGAAGAGGCCAAAAGAAACAAGAAAAGACTTGCCAGCACATGTGTGGTATTCACAATGCAGGGACTTAATGGTAGTTCGGGTTTGAGGACCCTACGAACACAAATGGAGCAGTGAGAGAAGACATTGGGCTTTTGCGTGAAGGGGATCTCATTTGTACTCAGATACTGGCAAAGGGATGAAGTTTGATATGGAAATGCATGAGAGTCACTACCTCTGTGTGTAAGTCATGGGCCACAACTATGAGTGAACTGTATTAATTTAGCATACCTTGTGGTAATATATGGTTTAAGGGGCTTTTGAAATGTTAAATTTAACATTTAAGCCTTGAAATGTCTTCACTTGCATTCAGATCTAGAAGTTGTTGGTATAAGCTGCCTTCCATATAACTGCACTTTTACGAAGGTTCATATACGTCTAAGGAAAATTAGCCTAAATTTATTTCATTCCACTGAGTAAACCTGACTGAGCTTTCATAGTCTCTACTCATAAACCACATCTATTTTCAACCAAAGTAAGACTGAAGGCAGTACTTGGTAATGAGATTTCAAATTCCTTGAAGACAGGCAGTTAATGTATCCATTCTTATCACACAGTGTTTACTCCAAAACTTTGCACCTGGTGAGTGCTAAATAAATATGTATTAAGTCAATGAATAAATGGCAAAAGTGAAGTTACTGCAAGAATCTCAATCCAAATGAAGGATCACTTAGAAATTTTAAGAATTTGTGAGGAAGAGAGATGCACAGTCTGGAAGTAAATTATGCAAGAAACTTAAAAGACAAATATTGGAAAGCCCTGAAATGGCCAGTTTGTGAGCCAGGAGTAGGGCTGCAACTTTCTCATAAACAGTAATAAGGGACATAGGAACAGAAAAGATTTAGGTGATGATGAAGACTGAGTTTCCTGGCAAACCTTAAGTTCAAAGTCTTTTGAGGTTCTCCTATCATCACTGATTTCATTCTTTTGATGTTTAAACAAAGCTTATTACTGGTCCACCAGTCAAATAAATCCTAATGGTAAAATTGGCTCAGCTTGACTTTTTTTATGTTGAACATTTGAAATGTGTTTCTATCTGAAAGGACAGGCCCTGATCTAGACAAAACAATCAAGAATCCTTCCAAAAAAGAGTGGTTAGTCTTACTCCTAGGATACATTAAAAGTTAAATTTTAAAGTGATTGAGATAGGAGAGTCCTTGGCTTCTGAGAAGAATATTACCTGCTTAAAGAATCAAAGATTGAATAATCTTGAAAGAGGAATTTAAGAAAAGTTACCAAAATGAGTGGTCTTATGAGTGTGTCAAACTGCAGAAGACCTTTCGCTTGGTTAAAATTAGGTCTCATAGGATAAGGGCTAGAGGAGAACTGAGGAAAACTAAAACTTGCAAGCTGAAGTAACAGGCAGTAGAAATGCTGAGTTAAGGAGGAGGTCTGTTTTCAGTGAAGGCAGCAGGTGCGCCTGCGGGCAGAGCTGAGAACTCACACATGCCCAGAAACTGCACCTCGCAGACTGTGTTCTCCTTCAGTGTCCATTTCAGGGCCCCGCGGCCAGGCTGTTAAGTCTTTGGGCTTCTCTGAAGTTTCCACCTATCCTTTCAATGAACTATTCTTTGACCTAAGGTAGTTTAAGTAAGATTGATTTAATCCCCCTGTTTAAAAATAAGTGATTCTAATGGAAATATCCAACTTTTCCAGAGAGGATAGAGTAGCAGGTGACCACACAACTGGCTTGATTCTGCATAATATTTTTTAAAAAAAAAACAAAGGACATATGTACAATGTATGTCCTTTTTTGAGCTTCTCCATGTTCTAAGTGACAAGCCTATTTTCTTGGTTTTAGTTTGACAAGTTAAGAAGTTAGTAATTAGTGAAACACATACTTCTGAGCAAAAACTCTATGTCAGGCCCTATTTTAAGGACTTGAAAAAAATTATGAGACATGTTCACTGTCCTCAAGGATTTTCCACAGGAGAAATAGGTATGTCTTAAAGGTAAGCTAGTGCAAGGAAAGAGGAACCTACAATAGATTAAGAGAAAAACAAATACAGGATTATTACACTCATACGTGGAATATAAATAAACAAAGGCACAGACGAAAGTAAACCAAGACAACACCCTAGAATTGGGGCTAGCAGAGGAGGTATGTGGGGGAGCAGAACAAGGGGGAGGGGCCCCAATGGGTTATGTGAGCTTTGGTGGTGGGTATGGTGCAGTAACATACATACATATAACCCTAAGTTCTATTTAAAAGGATGCTGAGAAATTTCAGGGAATTAAAGGTGGGGAGGAAAATCAGATCTCACAAATGGCTGGAAACAGAAAATGAAGGAGAATAAAAAAAATTCTCTCATGCATCGTGTCTCAGTTTTTTGGTCTGCTGTTTCTGTATCTGTTTACTGTGAATAATTGCAGATTGTTTTTTTCTATACTCTTTAAAGAAAATGACTGACCAACTGAACACAAATTCCTTGTCTCTGTGGTTTTAACAAAGACTCTCTAGAATCTTTACACTCTGAATACAAATCCCTAGGCAAGAGAGTCTGACCAATATCTCTTGGGTTAAGTGTCTCCCCCAGAGCACAGGAGACAGGGTTATGGGGCTTGATGATATGTGGAGTGGTGTCTCCAGACTCAGAACAAGCTGTAGGAGTAGCTGACAGGCTGCTTTGCCTGACTGCCGCACACATGAAAACAAATAAGGACTGTCAAGCAAGTAATGCTAGAATGGAAGTTTAATAAGATAAGTTTGCATATTGATGAGTCCAGGAAGCTGGGAAACAATTTGTTTTATTTTTATTTGGTTGGTTGTTTGCTTGTTTGTTTTAGTTGAAAGTGTCCCTTTTACTCTTGGGCATTATTCACTAATGCCTAGAGGCCTGTGGATGAGTCAAAGAATTCTGAGCTAAACTTTGTCTTGTTTTGTATGTCATTGGTTACTTCATTTCAAATTTTCCAGGATTAAAATAGAATTTCACAATCACTACTTTTTTCAGGTCTAGGGAGAATATGCTACTCTTAAGAAATTGATTTAAATTTACTAACTATTTTTAGGACCATGTCAGGTACATCACTAGACTCATTATATAAACATATGATTTCAGAGATCCAACATTTAAGTGACAAAGTATAGACCTATAACTAAATTCACATCACACTATAATATATACACAATATATACATATTTGTGTCAGATACACTTTTTTCTTTAACTGAGTGAAGCAGGAGACAAGGAAGAATAGTAAATTCTGAATAAAGGGACTAAGAAAGATTGGGAAAATAGTTTAAAGTCAATTGTAGACTTGAAGCAGGATTTTGTGAAATAGAGAAAAGGGAGAATGCCATTCTAGGCAAAAAAAAAAATAGCTAAGTAATTAGCAAAGACTAGATAGCGAATAGGTGAATTTGACCTGAAAATAGTGTGCAAGAGAGAGAAATGTGAGAAGATCTGCAAAAGCAGACTGGAATCTGTCTTAAAATGGTGTCAACCATGACTTAATGAACAAATATTTTCCAATGACCAGTGCATCATGGGACAAAATCCTGCATGGATTAGAGTTCTTTGAAGTCTCAATAAAACAATGAATGTTAATACACTAGTGAGAGAAGTTCATTGATATGGTCTCAAATTCCATACTGCATCTAGTTTTTAAGAAAGTACTACTTGTTGAGTTTGTGTGTAGTATCAGAGAAAGAGCCACAATTATCTTATTTTTCCACCTATATATCTGTGTGATGCCAAATTAATTCATATAATTTAACCAAAACTACATATCACAATAGATTGAATGCAGAAGCAGGTATGAGAATCCAATTATTTCGCTTTTTAAAAAGATATTTAAAAGCATAACAAAAATTTAAAACAATGCCATTCTTCTCATGAGTTCTTCTATTTGGGGAAACAGAGTTCTTTTTAATAAAATATATATTACTTATATTAACACGTACGAGTTTTGTTGTTACATGTCAATGAATTAATACATAAATGTTGGAAAATTTATCTGCTTTTAATTTATTATATGATAAACATTAATATAAATAATCTACATGATTTATTTTTCATGACTAAATTGAACAATATTCCATCCATATATGATCTATATGTAGATATGTAGATACAGATGTATAGATATCTTACATTTTAAAAATCCATTCATTCTAGGGAAATTAAATAATTTTAAGAGTATAAAGGACTCCTGAAACCAAAAATTTTGAGAAGCTCCATCGTAATCTTCCTTATTTCCTACTCAGAATGTCGTATCCAAGAATATGACATTAGAGAGAATAATTCCAAAAAACATTAAGGCAAGGTTTCCCAAACTTTCTTCTTAGGAATCCTTCATACTCTTAATAGTGTGGAATAGGAGGAGTTGACTCATTTCTTGAAATTTGAAAGGTTTGCCTTCTCTGGAAAAACATTGTTCCTAATTTATTCTGTTTTATATTGCCAACATAATGTTAATTTATCCTGTTCTGAACACAAAAGCAAAGAGTACATTTTCCTCTCCAGTACCCAAAGACAAAGCACAGATTCCTATCTCACATGAACATGAACTGCCTCCCAAACAAGGGTCTGTTCTGAACACTTACTCACATTTCAGTGAGTCAGAAGGAAACAGATATTCGTCTCCCTGAAACCTGGCTGGCCTGGTTCCCTCGAGACCGAGACGTCTGTGAGGAGAGTCAAGGTGGAGTATCAGGGTGACTGAGTGGCCACCTAAGAGCTCTCAGGTGGTATCTGGAGTCTTAGTAAGCAGGTGAGCACTATAGTCTGGTCAGGAAATAAATGCCTTCAGGTGTTAGTCAGGATTAGCAAGTAGAGTTAGTAAGTGACAGATAAGGAACAGGAAAGAACCTGGGGCAATAAATTTTTATTCCAAGAGTGTTGCATTTATAGTCATGATTATAAATGGTAGCATCTGATGAATATTAATTTTGTATTAAGAAGATTAGAGGCTCCACCCCTAGCTATGGCAAAGGGAAGCATTTGATTTCTACCAACTAAGTCCTTCCTACTTTGAACCACTTTGCATCTTAGTGACAGTATCTCAGCGTCCCATTCTGCCTCACAGTAACTGCTCTATAAAATTTGGAATAGTGATAACCATAATAATGATTAGAATAATAATAATGAGACTATGTATGAGAATATTTGATTTCTTCACAAAAGTAGTCACTGGAAGAATTCTGGTTTCAGCAACATGCTGGAAATTTGCCAGTGAACTTCTGGAGGAAAAATCCAATTTACAGAAAATCAAATGTCTTATTTGTTGGGTTTAACAGTAAGAAAAAAATCTCGAATATGTTTTTAGAATGGTCTTTTTCTAGATTTGAGACTGAAATAGTGGAAGAAAATGGTCATGGTGTAACGTGGACAAAACAGGAAGAATCATGAATTTATATATGAGCTCCCACTCTTCTCTGCTATGAAGTAAATCACTAAAACTTGGAGACAAAACCAGCTCCTTATTATCTTATAGGTAAGAGGACGAGGATTTCTGTCACACACACAGCTATTGCTGCAGGTTTATTTAAATATCACTTTGGATAATTATAACTGTGAGCAGATCTTTCCTGTTGAGTTCGTTTCTAACCTGGTCATTCTGTGCTTTTTTTGGTCTGTTTCTCCACCCACTACGGAAAAACAGAGAAAGCAATGCAGCTCCCTAAGGATGGGGCTTAGGACTCGTGCTCCCCCTGACCCTCTCACCCCTTCTAGGAGCCGGGTGTTAGCGGGGAAGGAAAGCTGATGGGTCTGGGTTCTCGGGGGTAGGGGGGGCGGTGGTGGTCTCCCGTGGAAGGGCACCAGTTTGTCAGGGCGTCTTCCACAAGACAAAGCTGGTTCTCGCCCCTTCGGCAGTGCCTGCCAGTCCCGTCCAGGGCAGTAAAGATAGCCAAGCACGCCGTCCCCTTCCGCAGGGCTTCTGGACCCCTGCGGGTTGGAAGGTGTGTGGGGTTAAGGTGCGGTTTCCGTGGGTGTGAAAGAGCTAGAAACAGCCGCCCGCCGCGGGCAGCGCAGGAGCTCGGGGGCGGGGCCCGGGCAGATCCGGTGTTTGCCTTGGAGGGAGGGGCGGGCCTTGGCGCCCCCGGAGCTGCTCTGCAACTTTTCTCTGCTCTCACCCGGGCGGGGGAGAGAAGCCCTCGCGACGGCTTCTGGACAGTCTCCTGTTTCTTGGGTGCCTCTGCAAACCCAGAGATACGGTCCCCGGAGGCCCACTCAGGATGCCAGCAGCACCGACAAGGGGCGTGCCGCTGCGGCTGGTGTTAGCGCTCAGTCAAGGTAAGCGAGTCTGCTCTGCGGGTGCAGAGGACCTGCAGGGAGGAGTGTTGCGGGGCGAGGCCGCAGGGGCACGCGTCTCCACTCTAATTCCACGTGGACCCAGGCTGCAGCTTCCGAACCGGATTCCGAGCCGGGTGGAGAGAGACTCCCCATTCCTGTACTCCCTGACCTGGTGTCCCCTTAAGGCAGGTTTCACTCTGTTGAGCACCCTCAAAGCGACCTCAGTGCGAGCTCTAGTTTTAGGCGCACAAGCACTCCTGCACACGAGTGGAGCGAGTAGAGATGAGTGGGTGTCTGGAGAGCGAGAGTCCTGGAAGCTGGCTCGCACAGGTGCCTCGCTTGATCCGCACCGGCTGCTCTGTGTTCCAGGGAATCGCGTTCGGACCGCAGCCTGCACCTCTGCAGCGAGAGCCTAGTGGCTTTGCAGCAGCCTGGGTGCCCAAAATGTGTTTTTCATCCCAGGTTGTGAATAATACCCCCATCCTGAGAGGCCCCACTGGAACTTGGAGAAACTAAGTTCCTCTTCAGTTCTTAGCAGGGGGGAAATTCCCCTTTCCTTTATGCCTTTCCTTGTATTGTTGTAACTTCATCAGCACAACGAATGTAAACTTAGACCAGGAAAAGTTCTTTGCACTTTCGTGATCTTAGCTTCCACAAGGGAATTCACCAGAGCAGCATCTCCAAAAACAGGCGGTAAGAGGGTGGCCCACCTGCTGCCTGATTTCTTCTACTCTAAGTGGAGAATTGGGGCTGGGGTGCAGAACTTCTGTGGGACTACCGACCCTTAGGAGTCCTTTCTCCTTATCTCATCCGGAGCCTAGTGTGTGGTTAGGTTTAAGAACTTTATTGTACTTGGTGGGGAGAGGTTACATTTGCATTTTGTGGTTTGAACTATGACTTGGTTTTCAAATGTTAACACAAAGAAGAGCAATAACTCCTAAGCTGTCCATGGAGCCTGGCATTCTGCTGCTCTCCCTGTTAATTATTATGGAAGAAACCTGGTCCAGAATGATCCTGTAGCATTTTATTCAGGCAACAGAACTAACACCACCACGTTCTCCACTTCCCAGACAAGAATGAATATCACTAGGTTTACTTTGGAACAGTGTCTGGTGCTTCCCGGTTATTCTGTCCTGGGATCACAAGAGTGCTTTTGAGGGGCATCAACCCTAATCTAAGGGTTTCACATAAAGTTGGATTCACATTGAAAAATTGGTCCCTGGAACCACAACCTTCCCAAAAGCTTATACACGTTTAAAACCATGAGTGTTTTTTTTTCATCTCTTTAATTACCCATTATTAAAAGAAGCTATGGAAACATAACATCATTTTCATATCTTTGAAGTGTTGAGGCTTGTTTTTAAAAGAGCAGTGAGAAACACTACAGTGGAATGTGTAGCTGCAGGGTGTATCATCAGGCAGAGATTTTACCTGGAATTATTTAATAAGGACTGCTCAATGCAAGCAAGAGGAGGTGGTTTAAAAAGACATCTGTAAAAGTATTTTGAATATGTACCTCCTCCTCCTGCTCCAGTTATTTGCATAGTCGAGGAACAGGCTTCCTTCTAATTTGGGGTAATAATAAAGCGCTTATTTGTGAAATCAATCAAGTTCTTTGAGAAGCAGCATCATTACTGATACCATAAACATCCAAGGTGAGCAAAAATAAGTGAAATGGCTAGGTCAGTGCTAGCTGAAATTTTTTATGTCATTACCTTATCTAACACAGTTTTTGAGCATTCATCATTGTCATACACATATATATGATTATTATATACACGTATAACTGTGTAATATAATATAAACATATACCAAAATGAACACATGGCAAATATGTGCATTTATGCATTTCACATCCTCTCCAGCATACATTCCAACCACTGGACAAGCATAATTCCTCAGATCTCATGTTAGCACTCAGATTCAAATTTACTTCTAATGGGTTTTTAAGGAAAACTACTGCTCCTAGTTTATTTCCAAAGTCATTACTCTTCATGCATTATTCCTTGGTTTAAATGCTTGCAATCATTGAAATAGTAACAGATTGAGGATAGAAAAGAGAGTCTATAGAGGCCTAGATTATCCATAAATGAAATAATAAGTCCATAGAGAAAAGGGAAATGTAATTTCAAAACACACATCACTACATTCTCTAGTGTGGACCAGACCAGGTATAATGCTTATCCTGTGTTTTACCTTCCACAATTGGGTACCCTGCCCCAGGATTTCTTCAGCTGTCATGAATACCCTCAAATCCTCTCCCTAATTTCCCATTAGGCTGTAAATATCCTAATTACTTTCTTAGTCAGAAGTTCTTCCTTTTAATATTTAATTTCATAACTCTTTTGCCTGAAACACACTCCACTCTGATTTCTGTTCCTTTGTTCTTCTCTTTTCCTGGCTGTTCTTTCTTAGTCCCTGTTAACCCTGCCTCATTGGCTTGCCCTGGCTCTTGCTGGTGTTTGAAGAGCCCCATCCTTGATCCTCTTCTTCATTCTACCATCTCTCTCTGGGCCAGTTCCCCACTCAAGTCAGTCTCTCCAGTCAGACTCCAGATCAGTATTTCCTTCTGACACCAAATGGATCCATCTGGAGGGGGGAAGCACAAGGACCTCAGCCTGTCCACTGTGAGGGCCATACCTGTCCTTTGAAACGTTCTCTGCTGCTTCTCACTGTTGTATCAGGGCAGCGTTATCACTGAAACGCTGACACGGGGAGTCTTTTCCCTCATTTTTAACTTGAGTCAATCTACAAGTTTTGTTTGTTCTCCTCCCCTATTCATACATATTCTGCTACCACCCACATCAGGCCCTCACTTTTTGTTCCTTCTTTTGGTCTCTTCTTCCTTTAGTCCATTTTCCTCATTGTGACAAATATTTTCTTTCTAAACAATGATCTGTATTCTATCACTCCCTCATTTCTAATATTTGGTGGCTCCCCAAATAGGGTAAAGTCTAAATTTCTTGAGTGTCATAAAAGCCCTTTACCATCTGGTCCCAGCCTGTGTGCAGCCTTTCCTCTGCCACATGCACTCCTGCACAACACGGTACACGCACCCTGCATCCTGTACCCCACATTGTGCACAGACACCCACATACACACTTGAAGTCCTGACTGCATCTGGTCATGTTGTATTTTGTATGAGAATCTTTCCCAGACCATTCTATTTGCCTACACTGCCTTGGTGCTTTCCTCCTTTTTTACTCATCCCTTTGTGACTGAACATTTTCCAATGTTAGAAGAGACAACCCCAAGGAAAGGTATAAAGTAGGGAAGTTTTTCTTTTGTAGCTAGAAGGGAAGTTTGAGGCAATCTGTTTCTGGGATCTGCTCTGAACTGCCTCTCTCCACCCATCCTCAGCCCCCAGGGCCTTGGGCCACCCTTTGATAATGTGACATCCTTTCCCCAGGCTCTCCGGTCATACCTGCCCCACCTTGACTAAGCTTCGCTTTCTTAAATACTGGTTCATGAGCCACTATTTGATTTAAATTCATGGACTGGGGCTGATGATTCCTTATTTAAAAACAATTACTCATATGCTTCTGAAGTACAGCCAGACACCAAACCTCCTCTTTTCTAACAAATTAAAATTCCAGAGTTGCCTGTACCACCTTGTGAGATGGCCACCACGACAGGCAGATTTCAACACAGAGTCATGAATACGTCAGCTCAAATGAATTCCCTCTTCTGTGTGTGATGACTGCTCCTGTCTTCTTAATGTGCTCATAGCCTTGGGCATCTTAAAGGGGATTAGACTACTAATGTAAAGAAATGAAGCTCTAATGATGGAATTTTAGACATTCAGCAAAATAGACACAAGTTCTGTCAGGGTATCAAAAGTTTCAAGAGGAATGGAAAAATATTTGGACCAAAAGTACCATCCTGACATCTAAAGGACATCACAAGTCTTAGTCTGGACAATTAGTCCTGCTTAGCTTGAGATATTATTGAAAGATTTAGCACAGAATAGAAAAGAAGGAACGCTGCAAGGCAGTAACTAACTAGTTGCTGATGGTTTCTTTTTTTTTTTTTTCCTCCATTTGTTTTGGTGACTAATGATTTACCGGAAGAACACCCAGAAGAGTAGTTCCCTAAAGAGTAGAATCCTGGTACCATAAACCTTGAGACAAAAGATTTTGTGTGTGAAAGTGAACCCTACTATGTCACTTCAGATGATCTGTAGGTGCTTTATCGACCTTGAGACAGCCAATACTGTGCAACAATCTGGCTGTGGCTAATTCCAGAAATCTAGTATTCAATCTTATTTTTCTGTAGTACCTGCTTCATGTAAGGCCATGGACTCAGGAAACTTGAAACACATGAATATGAAAACATAGAAAGCATATAGTCCTGACAAGATGATGTTTATTTGGAAACCCCAAGCAATAGGGTACAATGTCTCAATCCCTAGAGGCTGCCTAACCAATATCTGTCCTTGCTACCCTCTGTTACAGGGCAGCCCTGATATAAATGGGCTGCCTGTCTGTGGGTTCTCGCCCGTGCGCTTAAAGGGACTTATAAGACTCAAGACAGACACACACAATAAAGTTAATAAAGGGGTTTATTTACAAAAAGGGAAGGGAAAAAGATAAAGAATAAATTAGTGAATGCGTCCTACCAGTTCTGCTGAGCTGAAATCTTAATGGCACATTCGAAAAACATGGGAATCTACAACCACGAGCAATCGCCCCCTCTCCAAGCTCACAGGTCTGTTTTTTAAATCCCAAAACCATTTCTTAACTCCATCCTCAGTCCTCAGCATCCTTCCTTTGGTGATGATGGCATTCTGAGATTCGTAGTCTTAGGTGTCTTGGGTCTCTCTGGCTTGAGGTGGGGTTGGGGTCCTAGGACACTCCCCTTTCCTGAGGACCACCCTCTTAGCATGTTCTGACAGAATTCCAATTTTTTTTAAAGATTTATTTATTTATACATACAAGCTGGGGTACAGGCCGAGGCGTGGGGTGGCGAGAGGGTTCACCAGAGACAGAGTGGGGAGCAGAACAGGCAGATCTGAAATCCACTGCTGAAGGGAGCAGCGGGCGAGGCAGGAGAGGTCTGCTGCACCATGTGGGACTCTCCCCAGCTGGGCGTCGAACTCGCATCGTGTGCTGCCAACAGCTCCACAGCGCAGCGCTCAACCACTGCGCCACCAGGGAGGCCCCCAGAATTCCAATTTTTGGGTTACCTCCCTCATCTGCACATCTAGCAGATCAGGGTAGATTGAGGGGTGATTAGACTGAACTAGTCCTAATAGCCCCATACGTTTCACCAGCATCTGATCTGGTTATAGTCGTGTGATAAAATTTTGACTAATGAGATGTGGATGGAGGCCTGCTCAGGGACTACTGGGAAAATGTTTCCATTGCTGAGAGACAGTAATTAAGAAACATCGTCAGGTCTAGATGTGAAGATTGGCACAGCCATAGTCATCTCATAACCATGGTATCTACTTGATTGAGGATTTTGAGCCATCATACTTATTGGCATCAAAAATTTTTGTATCATTAAAAATATATTTTTGTTACTGTGTGTTATCTGTGCTGAAACAGATGATGATGTAACAAAAGTCTCTATAACATAATAGATGTCATATGATTGATACCAGGCAAAATGGGGCTTCAAAATTGGACAAAGGCAGTACCCAAATTGCTCACCAGTCACTATCTTGGTTCTGCATCCCCACGCACAATTGCAGCACTACTCAGGTTTAGGGAACAATAGCAATGGGATTTATTTAACAAACAGGAAAAAGCAAAGAATTACTAAAGTCAACATATGGCCATTTACCTTACTTAAGGCAATGTACAGTCCTTTAAGTCCCAGAAAAGTAACAAAGGTGGCATCTTCCTGCTACTGCTGATGTGGAGCTCCTCTTCCAAACAATAGGCCACATTTCCAAAATGGCGTCTACCTCCTTCTGCAGACGCGCAACAATCAGGCTGTAGGCCAGGTTCCAACTCACAAAGACAACACAGAACACAACTGGAGGTGCTGCCGAAACTGCCATGGTGCCCCAGCACAGCACCAGGCCAATAACACTGCAAACAGCAACTACAGCGGCCAGACGGCCCAACAGACTGCACTGGTGCATTTTAGGAAGGCACCTGCTTTGGGCCTCTGCCTTCTTCCTTCAACTGCAATAAATCCAAAACTGGGAACAGTTTCCACCACTCAGCTACTTGCAAAGCCTCCAAAGTCGCTGGCCCCAAAGTCACTGAAGATTCAAAAACGTTTCTTCTTTTCCTACATCATTGCTACTGACTTCCCCTTCTCCTTCATTCCCTTTTATTTCTTATCAGAAACTCCAAGCCAAACTGTAGAACTTAGCATTTTCCCTGGGACTATTCATTCTCATCAGCAAACCCCCTCCAGGGAGCACCATGTTTTGGACTCAGCGTGGTTACATGGTCACATGTAACTAATTGCCAGATCTGTGGTACAGAACTATATGTTAAGCTCAGAGTATAGAGAAATAGCACCAGCTCCAAGACAAGTCTTCATAAGGCAGGGAAGAATCATTATAATATATATGTACTTGAAGGACCTCAAAGTTCACAGAATCCAGGTTTCTTTAAATATCTACAAATGATAATATAGTAATATAGTATGGAGGATAACATAACCAGGAAAAAGATCTATGTCTCCTAATTCCTGGGGTATTACATATTTCAGATGCTTTAATAGGAAAGTAAAAGATTCCTATGCCCAGGACATGCTGCTCAAGTATTTGCAGAGTGGAAGCTGAGAGCTTAGTAGGTATCAGACCAGGAAGGAAATTGGATTTTATCCTGAAGACAACGAGAAGGCTTTAAAGGACCTTAAGTAGGGAGTGCTGTGATCAGTTTCTACTTAGATCACTCTGGTGGCAGACAGGACAGTGGGTTGAATGGAGCTTGGACTAAAAGCATAATACCATATAGGAAAGAGCTGGTTCTGGTGATAGTTTCAGATTAGAATGCAAGTTGTGAGAACTTATATTTAGCAGTAGGGCAAGACAGTAGGGGGCAGACTTGAAAGATATTAAAGAAGAATGGACAAGATTTGGTGATTGATTTACTATGGTGGCAGCAAGAGAGGGAAAAAATAGGATTGAGGCCTCAGTTTTTAATGTGGACAACTCAATTAATGGGGTGCCATTTATTGAGACAGGGAATGCTAAAAGAAGGCAAATTAGACAGAAGTTGATCAGTTTAATTCAACAGGTTGAATTTGACATCCAGGTATGCATGTCTAGTTAATGGACAATTATATAAGTGGTTTTAGGAAAAGGAGAGAGCGTTAGATGGGGATAGAAATGAGACATATAGAGAAAAATTGAAGACATGGCATTGATGAGTCATGCAAAGAGATCCTAGAAGACACCTCTGGCCATAACCAGATGAACTATCCTAGAGGTTCAGGTGAGGAGAGGACACATAAAGGAAGAGAAAAGGAACAGCTGGAACAATAGAGAGAAGACTGCAGGAGTAGGGCACCACGAGATATTTCGAGAAAGAAGAGTTGGTCAGTAAGACCAGCTTCTTCACAAAAGTCAAACAAGTCTGACCCGGCTGTTTCCTGGAGTGACAAAAGCAGAAGCCATTGTGAAGTGGGATGAATAGTAAATAAAAGGGGAGGAAATGTAGACAGTGTTCGAAAGTCTGGCAGGAGAAGAGAGGAGAGAGTAGGTAGACGGACAAAGATGGGAGCAACAAGATGGGAACTGTGGCCTTAAAGAAACAACCCTTGGAAAGACATACATAAAAATATGTTATAATGAGATTTTTTCCATTATATATGATACTTAAGGTACACTTACAATTTTTGAAAATTACATTGGAGCATCTGTATGTGGCAGGAATCCCATAACACAGGAAGAACTGAGAAAGAGGAAGAGTACAGATGTGTGTGGAAAAGATATAATCAGAGAGAAAGGAGGAGAAAACTTGATGCCCGTCAATAACAAATTAGTGGCCATAGATAATCATATGAATGCAAGCAAAGTAAGTTCTGGGGCATGAAATGGAGGGGATATTAAAAGATGAGCAAAAGATGAAGTTGGCCAAGTCTGCAAAGAAGAAACTACATCAGAGCTAAGGGAAGAGGTTCCCGACCCTCCCATATAGCTACTTGATCTGAGGAGGAGTCATTATATACACACTAGAGCAGTTATAATTAAGGAACTTAGTGCTATTTTTAGGGTATATAATATGCAACAATATTCTAATCCTGGTTGTAGAATGAGAGTCAGTGTTTTAGATATCCTAAAAAGCAAAGAAGTGCTTTTAGAGCTATAGATTTATGTTTCTCCAGTTCTCCTTCTAATTCTATTTCTATCCAATATAAGAAATAGCTTTAAAATAATCTTTTCAGAAATCATAGTTCCATATAGCTCACAGAATTAGTGGTGGTGTGTAAAATTTCAGTTAGTAATGTAGTAAAGTCTTTTATTCTGTGAAACTCAGTGGAATTTTCAAAATGTTTAAAAACATTCAGTTCATCATATGAGCTAAAAAAAAATCTTTTCTTAATTTTGGTGAAATTATAACTGGCTCACAATGCTTATAGTCAAGTGTTTTACAAACTATGCCTATGGACACTTACATGCCTAATTCACATTAACTAACCAGTATTTACTCAAAATGTATATTTTGCTAATATTTTTAGTTCCATAGATCATTAGGACTGTCATTAAATTCAAAGTATATTTTTCTTCCTTTGAGAGAGTTGTCTGGCCTGTTACCCAAATAGCTCATGGAAACTACAATTTTTGTGAGTGATGATTCCTGCATTATTATCCTATGTCCTGAAAGGGCAACTGCAATTCTTCCTTTTAATAGTTTAAATGGACTAGAGACAGTTCTTACTCTAGGAGCCATTCATAGCTCCTGAGCACTGAAAAGCTTTCTGTATAAAAATGAGGTTAATGTTTAAACAGAGCAGTGGAAATAAAGGCATGATGGGCACTGTATTGTCCGTGTGAGAGATTATTTCATTGTGTTTTGAAAAGCACAAGCGAAGTGAATGTGCGCATGGGTGCCTTGGACATTGGCAGTTGTCATTCTCCCCGATTCTCTTGAAGGTTGCCTTTGTTTGTTTTTGTGCAAGACTGATCTCATTTCCATGGATACCATGTAGAAATGCACAGGGAACACAAGCTGCCTTCTCAGCTCAGTCAGATAACTCTATTCCAAATTGTTCACCAGTTATGTTCAGATCCTTTACATCCAATAACTTCCTGAATACTTGTTAGACTATGGACATGAAACTTCTGGATTTTATCATCTTTTCTCAACTATATTCTGAGTGCTATGTGTAAAATAGATATTTCAGAATAATTTAGCCCTCAACCCCTATTCTGTACATCATTTAAACCTCCATTTCACTGAGGCTCATGTTCCCCAAGAAGCATTCCAAACCTCTAATCCAATGTAGGTGTCCTCCTCATGATAGCAGTTATCAACATCCTATTTTAATCATCCTTTCACTTGACTATAATGCCTCTAAATTGTAAATTCTGAGAAGCCAGGGCCAATCTTCTTCACTTCTGTCAAGTTGAATTTTATTGAATGAACAATGAATGTCAGTGTGTCTGACAACTAGTGCAACGTGGATTAAAGGCACACTCTCAGAGTGCATGCCAAGCCGAAAACTTATTCTTTCCAATTAGTTCGTGCAAAAATCCCTCTATTTGCAGATTTTTCTGAATTTCCTAATTTATACCATTAGTTGATAAATTATTTTTCACTTCTTTGACAGTTTGTTTGCTTCAGTGTTTCTCCTTTGGCTTGAACTGGGTAACTCTACTGGCAAGTAACAAGATAAATAAAAGCACTAGGGCAGTGCAGACAGTCTTTTATTTTCCCCCAAACCCATTCCTCTTCCCTTTTCTGTTTTATAAAACAGCTTATCTTCAGCTTGACTCTCTCTCCCCTGAATACAATTTTTAAGATCACCTCCACTCTATTCATCATTGTAGTCCCAGGTCCTAACATATAGTAAGGTTTCAGAAAATGCTTGGCAAAAAAAGTTTAAAAACCAAAATAGAATTCAGATAATATGTAAATATGTCCATTATATTACTAAGCTTGTTAAATAATTTCAGTTTATAGAAGTTTTTCTATATAAAGCAGAATTTTTGAATATCCTTACAGAAAAATGGCACTTATATATTAATCTTAATAGGAAAAATAACTTATTTCGATATTGATATTTATAAGCTGAATAATGTTTCAATACACTCATCATTTACATTAAAATGAATGGTTTACTTTTTAAAATTTGCTATAATATATAATTTTTCTCCACATGGTATCATATTTATAACTTTATATCAGGGCATCCTGCCATGTCATGGTTGGCTATTGTTTCATTGTTGGAGACTTAGGTTGTTTCCTGCCAGTTTTCCTCTATACCATAAATAATATGGCTATAAATAACATTGTATGAGGAACTTTTCTTTTTTCTTTTCTGCTTTCCTTCTGGAAAATTTCCAGAAGAGGCATTACTGGGTCAAAGATTATGTGTATTTTTTAGCTGTTGTTGCATATTGAATTGTATAGTCATCAAGTATTGCATGAACTTACCAGTTTTGACCAATATTATATTTACTTTTTATTTTTTTAAACTTTTATAGTAGTTTGATAGATATGAAATGATTCTGCATATTCATTTTAATTCTCATTCTTCATATGGATCAGAATGCATTTTAAAATTACAATTTAAAAAATCTCTATCTTTGGAAATATGTATGGATTGGGATATTTTGGATGGAATTCAGGCCTAGAAGAAACCGCATGAGAACATATAATAAATGCCTTATATGGATAATACCAGCATTTGACATGATGAAAGTTCAAAACTCCAACCTACCCATCATTCCAAGAGACCTTCAGAACTTCTTTTGAAATCTATTTGACAAACTTCCCTTTGTCACCTATATCACGCAGGCTGATTATAGTCTATTTCCACTTGAAGAGTGGTAATCCTCTAGTTAAGCCTTCCATATTTCCATGGATCAGAAACCTTTAGGGGGAAAGAGAAGACATTCTCTTTGTTAGAGCACTTGAGTCCTTGTAAATAAATCTGAAGATTGTTCTGGCTAGTTATTTTATTTTTTATCTTTTTTCCCACTGCTATCCCTTTTATCCCCATTCCATCTTAACCTCAGAACCCTAATGGTGTTTGTTAATGTCCACTAGTTTTTGCAAGTGTTTTACATTGTCCAGTCGTCTGTTATATAAATGTCCAGTATTTAACCCTTGTCACTCTCACATTATTGTCACTTATACATTATTCCTTTCAGCTCCCTCCATTTTTTCATAGATGGCTGCATTAATCTTTCTTTATGGCCAAATAGTATTCCATGGTGTGGATAAACCACATCTTCTTGATCTAGTTGTTTCTTGATGTACATTTAAGCTGCTTCCATGTCCCACTAGTGTAAATAGTGCTGCAATAAACATTGTTCAGTATATAGTTTTTTTTATTGATGTTCTTGCGTTCTTTGGATAGATGCCCAAGAGTGGGATTGTCAGGTAGTACAGTATTTACATTTTTAATTTTTTAAGATAGATTGTTTTCCATTATAGCTGCATCAGTTTACATTAGCACCATAGTGCAATGAGGTTCCACTTACTTTGCATCTTCTCCAAAACTTTATTAATTGGTGGTCTTTTTAATATATGTCATTCTCATTGGTGTGAGATAGTATTTCATTGTGGTTTGAACTTGCATCTTGCTTATTCGAAGTGATAATGAAAATTCATATATTGTTGGCCTTCTGGAACTCCTCTTTGGTGAATTTTCTATTCCTTTCTATTGTTTGTTTTCCTTCTGGTTAACTATTGTCATGTAATCAATCATCCTGAAAATTAGTGGCTTAAAATGACAAAGATCATTTGTTATCTCTCAGGGTTTCTTGGGTAAGACTTTGAGAACAGCGATCATTTGTTATCTCCCAGGGCTTCTTGGGTAAGACTTTGAAAACAGCATCGCTGGGCACTTCTGGCTTGAGCTCTCTTGTGGTTATGTCAGAGGACAGGCAGCTCTCTCTCTGCCTGCATCCCATCAAGAGGTGTCTCCAGCATGACTCCCTCTGAGTAACCTGACTTCTTTCAGGGCAGCTCAGCAATCCAAAGTGTTCCTAAAAAAAAAAAAAAAAAGGCATTTGGCAGAAACTCCATGGCCTTTTGGCCTTTCCTAACCTAGACTCAGAAATCATGCCAACTGTTTTTGTTCATCTAAGCAATCACAAAATCCCACCTACAATCGCGGGAGGATGGCTTATTCTGCCTCTTGATCAGGAGGGTCAAGATATCCCCAGACATGTTTTAAAACACCCTAGTAACTTATTCAACTGAATAATGTTATAAGTCATCTTGTAGACCAGAGTCACTCACCATTGGCATTAATGACATTTGGGGGTCAGAAAGCTTTCAGGGAAGGGGTGAGACTGCCCTGTGCACGTAGAATGCTGAGCAGCACTGCTGATCTCCACCCACTAGATGTAGTAGCCACCCTACCCCACCAGTGTGACAACCAAAAATGTGTGCAAACATTACCAAAGACTCCCTGAGAAGATTGCTTCAAGTTGAGAACCGCTCCACTAAACAAACATGTATTAAACAATTTAATGTTCACCACGTCCTGGAAAGAATGCCGACTCCAAAGAGTAGGTTAAATGCCAAATGCCGTTTTTCTAGGCGACTTCATATAAGCCACAGGCAAACTCTATCCTTCCTTGTTGGGTGATTCAAGTGGATTTATGAATGGTAAAGTATTTGCAGACTATAAAATCATATAAATAATGCTATTTTTAAATCCATATTCTTTGTATTCATCCATTTTTATCATCTTTCATTTATTTAAGAAACATTTTTAAAGGGCCATAGGAATACCTGTCGGGCCAGACACCAGGGGAGTTGGGGATTCAAGGCAGCCACTCCAGGAGCTCTTCCTTTCTGCTATGATCCGTGGAGGAGAATGGTAGCACTGAGATCCTTCTAAAATATAAAACCCAACACCTAAAACAAAGGCTTTTATAAAAAAAAAAATTGCAATTTTCTTTCTGAAAAAGCAAAGGAAATATTATGTAGCCATATTCCAAAGGTAATTGTAAATCATTCTGAGCTTTAAGTTTCGCATTTTGTAAATTTTTTTAAGCACTGCAGTTATAAGTCAGTATGGAGCTTAAATATGTGTACAATGGTGGCCATTTCCAAAAGGTCTGTATTAACTAAATTTAGTTGCTTTGAATTTTTCTTTTTTTGAGGGGAGGGCTTTTGACATTATTTCTGCATTATCATCTTTTCAGCATAAAGACAATGCTATTGAAAATTATTCCTGTGGTTATGTATGTGTTCAGTCTAATATGACCTATGACCATTTCTGTTGTCACACATATTCTGAGTAATTATTAACTACACTTTAGAGTTTGAATCATTTTTCCTTAGTTTCAAAGTCTGGGTCTGAGTAATCCCACTTCCTGCTGGGTTGGCTTCCTGTGTTATCCATGGACTTTTTCATGGCTTTTATGTCTAAGCAAAATGCAGCAGCTTATCATTCCCCCTCCCCATTACACATCAGTTCTCAATAACTTAAAAATAAATTTGCTCAGGATATGTTAGAGATGAAAGTAAAATCACAAATTGGTGTGCTTTTTAAATTTCTCAAAATATATGCTATCCTCAGTAACATATAATATTAACTGTAAAAAAAAAAAGATTAAGACTAGGTGCTGTCATAGGCACTGGGTTTCACGTTTTATATGCATTGTCTTATTACAATGAGGTGGACTTTATCTATTTCACAAATGAGAAAGCAATGGCTATATTGGATGAGGAATTTGCCAAGGTCACAGAGCTATTCGCATCTCAGTGGTCAGACTTTTAGATTCTGTGTTATACTTTTGGTCTTGCCTAGGATATTGTTTTTTCGGTTAAAAAAAAATGCTTGTAATTCTACATTGGCATATTTCTGCCAGGTTGTCATTGTAACCTATAGTCAATTTTCTGTTTAGGACTCTTCTAGATAATAAGCAAAGTTAAATGCTCTCTAAAATTCTAAATAGGAAATAAAATGTGTGTATTTGTGAATATCTATATAAATATATGTACCATATATCAGTATGTATAGACAAATCTATCTTTTAATCCATCCATCAATCCTTCCTTTGAACCAGTCCAGAACTCTGAGGGTTTATATATTAACTCTGAGGGTTTTCCATTATATGCCTAATGCATGTTAGTAAAAAGGTGAAACAATCTCTAGCTGTAACTTTGATCATTATTGATCCACATGTGCTGGGCACTATTCTGAGTACTGGGGAGCAGTGAATAAAACAGACAGTGTCCCCACTGTCCAGGATAAAGGCAGATTTATCCAGTGAAGCTTCATGGGGTCCTCACTGCCCTTCCCCTGTTCTGATAATTTGATTAGGTGCGTGAAAGTGACGTTCCGTGTGTCCTCTGTACTCTAACATAACATATTTCCACAAGGGCAGCAACAACAAACCAGTTAATAAATATCATCAGTTCAAAAAGTTTCTGAATTAATTCCTGTAAAACAATACTTGAGGTGTTTTAAAATAGTATATATAGCACCCGGAAAACAGTTGTAAACATTTACCTGACATTACAAATAAGGAGTTATGAAGAATGGAAGAAATTTGTCTCAAACTTATAACTTTCAAAATTCAGTTTTCCATAGTAGAAGAAAAGTTGAATAATCCTTAGATAATATGATTTTATAGAATTGTTTTCAAGGGAAGAGGTGCTCAAATTGGTAGAGGCAGAAATTGTGGGAAAGAGATATTGCAGAAGATGTTAGGCAGTCAGTAAAATGCCAGGGATTTTTTCTTAAATTTTTTCAGCTTTAAAATGTGCAACTTACTAGCCTTGCTTTATTCATTCTAAAAAAATTTTCATTTTATACTAAATTTGTTTTACAATTTTATAATTTTTCCTTAAGCAGCCATTCTTTCCTAAATTGCAGAAACTTTAATCCCTGCAAAACAGACCTCCTATAGATTCTAATGAGGAAGGCAGACAAATAAAAAAGATAAATGTATGACCTATGAAGTAATGCTCTAATAAGAATAATACAGTAGAGTGTGGGTGTCAGAGAATACCAAGCAAGTGTGAAAAAAAGGGAGGGAGTGGTATAGTTTTTTTTTTTTAAGATTTATTTATATATGCATACAAGAGCTGGGGTGTAAGCCAGAGGTGTGGAGGGTGAGAGGATTCACCAGAGACAGAGCTGGGAGCAGAACAGCAGATCAACTGAAATACACTGCTTGGGAGAGAAGCGGCAGAGGCAGGAGAGGTCTGCTCTGCCATATGGGAAGCTCACTGGCAGGGATCGAACTTAGGCTACAGTGGCTGTGGATAGCTTCGTAGTGTTGAAACCTAACGCGTTGCGCCACCAGGGAGGCCCTGGGTGTTGGTATAGTTATCTGGTGGTCCTAGTTTAGTTTGGTATTAGCTATCTTGGACTGAGGACCTCAGTTCCTCCCCGGCTCTCAGGGGGAGGCTGCCCTCAGTGTTTGGACCTTTGGGCCTCTTTGCTTCATCAAAGCCACTAAGAGAAAACGAACCTCTGCCAGCAGATTGAAGTTACCTGTGACTCATGTAATGTTACTGCAGGGTGAAATCTTATGCTTAATTCTAATTTTTGAATCTTCTATTGGTTTGAAGTCACGGGTCCTGCCCTCACTCAAGGGCATAGATAATGGGAGATAGGGATCATTGGCCTCTTGACCATTACAGGTAATGAGGAAAGGGAATTCTAGCAGGTTGATGTTTGATGCAGAAACTAGAAGGCAGAATGAAAATGATACTCTTTGGGAGATGAGTATTCTAAGCAAAGGAAACAAATGCAAAAGTTCTGAGCATTATGTGTGTGTTTCAGAAAAAGCCAGGAGTCCATTTCAGTGAGCTAAAGTAATAGGGGAGAGGTCAGGTCAGAAGGTGGTAGACGTAATAGTCAACTTTCAAGGTAAAATTACACAGGAGAATAGTTGAATAATGTTTCAGGGTAGCACATGACAATAAGAGATGCAGATGTGTTCTGTGCAGGCTAGGATGATTGAGGAAAACCCCAACTAAAAGTTTGTAGATAACACTGGTCAACAAATTTTTACAAAAATCATATCACTGAAATAACATTAGTCATTTCCAAACAATTTGTATGTGCTCAACACAAATATGACAGTCAAATTCTAATTTTGGCTCTAGTTTTTTTGTAATCTGCAATAAATTGCTGTTTACATCACGAAATGCATGCCAATAGCAATAGGCCTGCGGTGAATACCTGTAAAAAATCAAGTCATAGACTACTTCTTAGATTTCTTCACTTGTCTCTTGTACAGCTGTTCAGGAGCATCCCTGGGGAGTGTCCAGCAGCAGTCAGCCAGCATTTTAGTGGGCCATTTTCCCTGGTATCTTTGTTCCATTGATGCGATATCTTGATGAAAACGTTCACCATGTTCATCACTAACCATACCACAGTTTTCAGGGAAGAAATACAGATGGGAATGAAGGACGTAGATCTTTATAGAGACATATTGCAGCCAAATTTCTGATACTGCATCAGCATGTCTTCTACTAGTTCCTTGTAGTTTTCTGCCCTAATATTCCCAAGAAAGTTTGTAGACTCTAGGCGAAAAGCATTCCATGCTTGTTTTGCATCACCCCACAGTAAGTTGTTGAACCGGTCATCTCAATGCAGACGGAATGTTTGGGTTAGCTATTCTCAACTTCTTTTGCTTCATTATTCCACTGGAAAGAGAAGGAATCAAGGAGAAGTAACAGTCTTTTCTGTGGTTGCTTGGCTCTCTCCACACCATGGGGACTGCAAACGACATTGATGGTCTTTTGCCATTTCACCACTTGAAAGCTGTGTTGTCCATCTAACACAGCAAATATGTGGAGCCCAAGGCTTGTCACCAACCTTGCATCCGAAGTAACGATGATAAGCCTTCTTCACTTGAGAAGTGATACTTTTCTTCTGGTTGGCAAATGTCACTTCCCCACAAATAGAGCAGAAATTGTCCACGCTATTAATGCACTTTCGAGGCATTACTGTTCTGGATTGTGCCTAAATGGATAAAATAACAACAGTTCTATGGGATAGTAGCTTCAACTGTCTCGCACAAAGTCTGAAATATTTTCAATGCTCAACCTTTCCAACAGGGCTTTCTATAGTGCACTGCTGACGTCAGCTTACTTCAGCAGCCGCCTGGCAGTAGTATTGGCATTGCATCAGAAAATGACACAATCAACTCTGGATGATGTGTACATGATGGTATTATGCAATGTGATGCAATATTACATCATTCTGGGCTGATTTAGGATGTAATTGCAGTCCTACTGGCTAAATTGACATGGTGAAACATATAAAATGAATTATATGAAATATCTTCAAAACGAGAGCTAATAAAAAATTTTCAGAGTCATATTCTTGTTCAGCACACCAAGATACTACAGATTAGGGCCTTTTTAAGTCAGTTATGATCTCAGTGTTGACCAGTGTAACCTGAGAACTGAGATGGAAAAGAGGCAGCACTAACACCAGTTATGCCTACTGTTTCCATACGCTGCCTCAAGGTGTGTGAGGCATATCATGTCGCTGAGCAAGGTACCACAGGCACTGAGTGCCTGACACACAAAAAATGCGATTTTGAGTGAAAAAAGTTACTCCTTTCACACAGAAGGAGTTTAGGAAGAAAATATTAAAAATGAAAGTGGATTGATGAATGGCATTCTTAGCAGTTTTCCCAGTGAGTGGCCAACATTCTTTCTCCTGCATTTCACTGTCTCCTTCTCAGCCCTTGGGAGACAGTGAGTCTACCAGATGGTGGGTCGCCCTCCAGCATCCATACGAAAAAAAGAAAAAAAGAATCTATTGAGTTGTTGTTAGAAAGCTCTAAGTCGTAATAAATATACTTATATACTTACATAAGAAAAATCACAATGACTTTCATTGCCTGTAAGATTGAATTTTTGAAGTGAGAAGGGGCCTCAAAATCACCTTACCCCCCATGCCACAGAACTAAAAAACTTGATGCAGTTACTTTGTCATGAAAAACACTTGGATTTTTTTTTATACAAAAAGGAATCTTAAATGATATAACTGCAAATGTAGTATTTATATATGTTCATCTATGTGTTGACAGAAATATCTTTGAAAGTCAAAATAGTAATTGGAAATTTTCTGGTCTAGTCTGATTTCTTCCAGTCTTGGTCTGCTGGGGATGCTGTAACAAAGCACCACAAACTGGATTTTTTTTAACAGCAGACACTTATTTTCTCAAGTTCTAGGAACTGGAAGTCCAAGATAGAGAAGACCTTAGGGTTAATTTCTGGTGAAGGTGCTTTTCCTGGCTTGTATGTGGCTGCCTTCTTCCTATTTCCTTCACATGGCCTTTCCTGTGTCCATTCAGGGATAGAGAGAGTTCTGGTGTCTTTTCTTCCTATAGTGTAACTCCTGCCCTCTCAGGTTAGGGTCCCACTTTTTGACCTCTTAACTTGCATTGCTTCCTTAAAGACCCTGTCTGCTAGTACAGTCACATAGGAAGTTAGGGCTTCAATATATGAACTTGAGGGTGGGGTTAAGGAGAATGCCATTCCTCCATAATTAACTCCATTAGGCTAATATTTCTGGTCATGGAAGTGATGCACATGTTTGTTTGTTACAAACTCAGAATAATTGTTAAAGGTGATATTTGCATACACCTGGGGTGGGTGGGAGCTAGTCACGAATCATAGAAGAGGAAATTATCCAGATGTCAGCTGGAGTTCTTCTTCTTAAAATTGAGATAATATTCATTCAAATTCTTATTCAACCCTTAAGAAAATAAAATATCCCCCAAGATATCTCTGAGCTCCCAGGAGGCATCCATTTTCATTGTCACTCAGCCCACAAGGTCTGGTATTTGATTTACCCTACATAGAAGCTAGTACATTAGCCTGTTACTGTGTCATGAATGCTGACAGACGATACGACAATCCTGAATCAGAGACAGAAAACTTTATTACTTAGAGCACAGCAAATAGCATGAGAATATTTACGTAACTTTCCCATGAAAGGAGGCTACATGAAGGGGTCCAAATGGATGTTGTACACTCATCACTGCCTTATAGATATAACAATTTGGTGAACCTGTAGTCCTAGAGCAAAAAGGCAGCCAGTCTACTCTCTGGCCTGGAGGAAGAAGTGACCTTATCCCTCAGGTTTCCATCTACAAACACAACCTTGATAAATGGCCCAGGTAAACTGTAGTCAGGTTCAAACATTCTTGGCATAACTATAGTATGAGTTGAATTGTGTCCCTCTAGGAGATATTTCTATGTCTTAAACCCCCAAACCTGTGACTATTACCTTATGTGGATAGTGGGACTTTGTAGATTGTTTTGTGGAGACTGTAGTAGAAGCATGAATATCAGAGACACTTCTGGGGAGGACTCAGAAGGAAATAAGGGACATGTTGGAAACTGGAGAAAAGGTGATCTTTGTTATATCATGGCAGAAAATTTGGCCGAATTTTGTCCTACGGTTGTGTGGAAAGAAGAATTCTTAAGCAATAAATGTAGATATTTAGCTAGGAAGGTACCTGAGTGAAATGTTGACAGTGTAACCTGCTTTTTCCTTGTTGAATGTAGTAGAATGCAAAAGGAAAGAAATAAATTGATTTTAATTCAATAATTTGCTTTAATCATTATTTTGATTATTTGAAAAATTCTCAGTCTATGCAGATTACAAAAGAATAAAAAACAAACAAAAAAAAGATGTTAGGCTTAGGAGATTCAATGTTAGGAAAGTGGAGAGAAAACGGAGGGTGTGGATGGAAAACCTTTTTCTGAACAGATCAGGCGTATGATTCATGGATCTTCTTAACCATCACAGCAGAGGCCAGGAATAGATACGCAGTTATCCAGGAAAGATCTGTGGCAAACTCTCTTGTCTAATGGTGTAGTTCTCCATGACAGACATAGGAAAACTACAGAATATTTAGGAATGTTGTCTCAGCAGAAACACTGCCATCTTGCACTGAAGGGAACAGAGAAGCAGAGGTGATTGGAGCTATTGTGGGCCCAGAGGGCAGAGCCTTGAGCAACAGAGGGTTGTTGAGGCTTAGAGGAATATGTTCTACTGGATGTCACATTTACTGGGGAATTTCAAGCCCTTTATTCCCTCCAAATTTTCCCTTTGAGAATGGAAATGTCTATCACATGTCTTCTATGCCATTCCTGATTAGATTCCACAGTTCCATAGATGGAGGGAAATTTTATACCAAGACAACTCATACCTGGAGTCTCATGCATATCTGATTTAGATTATGAGATTTTGAACTTTTGAACTGATGATATTTAGATAAAATACTTGAACTCAGAGATAATGCTGTATGGATTCACAACTTTTGGGAATGTTTGAATAAGTGAATGTGTTATGTATGTGTCACAAACATGAAAGACTCAGAGCTCAGTCACCGGCATTGAGCAAGAAGGGCACTTAACATCTGGCCAGTTCCCTTATTTATACGTAGATAATAATAACATAAAGGTTTGCTGTTTCACAAGGTTGTTGTGGGGGCAAAATGAGTCAAGATGATTCAGAAATAGGCAGGCAGGTATAAGCATCAAATAGTAGGATACAAGTTGGGTTATACATTATGGTTTAAATGCTAGATGAGGAAATCTTGAAGGAAATACATCCAGGTTTTCTGTATATGCAGTAGTGATATGACCAACTTTCTTCTACTAATTTTCTCTATATTCCAAATCATCATTGAAGAACATATAAATTAAAAATTCATTTCATTCAACAAACTTTATCCAAAGTCCTGAGAAAATCTGAGTTAATAGAGAAAGATCTGAGCATTCAAGGAGCTTAGATTTTAGGAGTCAGAGACAGACAAAATAAAAAGAAAAATGCAGATATGTAAGATAATTTCACTGGTGATGATGGTATTGTGATGGTGTGTGGTGCCAGATAGAAAAGGCGGGAGTATCTCTACAAGGACTCCTCAGAGACCTAACTGAGCAAAGATCTAAGCAGTGCCAAGACATAAAGGCTGAGTTGGGAAGAATGATGTAAGCAATTGGTCAAGCAGCTGCAAAGGCCAGAAACAGAATGAGCTGGGTGTGTTCGAAAGACAGAAGGAAAGCTGGTGTGCCTGGAACACTGAGCTAGGAGGGTGGTGGAAAGTGAAGTCACCAGATACACAAGGGCCAGATCAGGAAGGATCTTTGACACCTGGTAAGGAAAATGGATTTGATTCTCAGTATAATGGCAAGACACTGGATTACCTTAAGCAAAGAGGTGAAATGATCTTATTTACATTTTTTGAGTAATATATATATGTGTTTATGTGTCCATATGTTCATATATATATATATATATATATATAGCATATACATAAAACTATAAATATATGCATATATCATATTTAACTTTTAGATGATAAAGTGAGGTTCTGCTTCTCTTATTTCTAAGTTGGTAACTTTAGTTATCTGAGTAGATACATATATGTATATATTAACTGCTGGATGATAAAATGAACTCTGTCATGATTCCATGTCATTACATTATCTGCTGAGATGAGAAATAAGTGAGGTGATTACACATATAGTCATAGGCAGTTTTTCCAGAATTAAATGTTTTAAAAGCAGAAGCAG
This sequence comes from Scalopus aquaticus, assembly GCA_004024925.1. Classification (NCBI taxonomy): domain Eukaryota; kingdom Metazoa; phylum Chordata; class Mammalia; order Eulipotyphla; family Talpidae; genus Scalopus; species Scalopus aquaticus. The sequence continues at coordinate 140,346 of PVIJ01002316.1, forward strand.
CTTGGCATCATCTCCCCAAGGTTTTGCTGGTATGTTAGATAATTAGTAGCATATCTAAACAGCATTTATTGAGTGGTGTGTAATGGGAAGAAGTTAAACTACTGACTAGAAGCCCATGATTTCAGAATGCTAGTTGTATTTTTTTTTAAATTGTATTTCCTCTAATATAAAAGGAGCATTGGTGCATATGAAAAAAAAAGTCAATGTTACAGAGAAAATTTGTAAATGTAGAGCTGCGTAGATTTTACCACAGAGTATTTCAAAATTATTATTTGTCATTTTCTTCCTGGCAACAGATATTTTTAAGAGACAATGAACTGAGCTCTCTTGAGTGAACAAATCTGTAGTAGAATGATTTGGACACAAAAAAAGACATGTTAACTATTCTAAGTCCCCAAAATTTCATCATTGATTTCATTATGCCTTTGGAGCATGCTACAGAATCAGTTCCCAGAGTACACAGGCACAATGGAAGAGCAAATCTTTCCTTCTATCCTTTCAGTTCCTGAAATAATACTTATGAAATACTGTGCACTTTCAATGCTGCTCAGAAAGTTGGATATTCTTTTGTGAAAACACATATTAATGGAACTTTGATGTCACTTTTAAAAGAGTCTTCTCTGCCTTCAGTATCTGCAGAAATAAATACTGATCTCAGGCTACATATAGCATATTCCCATCTCCATCGAAAGCATTAATGTCCATACAACCTTCTTTCTCCAGAATGTACTGCCAGCATTAATGCTCTCAGTATAGAAAGAAAGACGTGTGTGTGTGTGTGTGTGTGTGTGTGTGTGTTGGTTTTGTTGTTTTTTTTGGTAAGTCTCTCAGGCTTTATCCTTCTTGGTCTTTGTTGTTTTTGAAAATGATTATCATTTCTCAAGCATTCAGAAAGAAGCATCAAAAAGCAAAATCAATTTGACAGTTCTCACTGGAATGAAAGAGACAGGACACCTTTCCCTACATTTTCATCTTTAAAATGATCCCTTCTGAAAGAAAATAATTTGGTTTCCAAGGAGCTGTGATTTCCACACACCCCCTCCTTTGATGTAATCAGCACTGCTTTCTCATTAGACATTTCATATGGACTCCATGTCAAGATCATAAGGAGTTCAGAAAAAAAAAAAGAAGGTAGTCTTCAGACCCTATCCTTGGGTGGCTTAGAGTCTTGTTGTGTTTGAAGGGCAAATAGAACTAAAGGTACATAAAACTTCCTAAAGGTAATATATGTTCAAGTTTAAGTTCTTGAATCAGGACTTCCCTTACCACTTTCTACCTGTGAGACACCTTTTGGTTCAGAAATCTCTGCAAAGCAAAGATATTGTTAGCAATTATCTCCTAGGGCTGCTATGAGGATGGATGAGATAGCCAGTCATGCATATAAAGAACTTATTGAGGTGCAAGAGTCACAGGTAAGTGTTTAAAAAGTTATTACTATTATTTTTGACAACACTGATAAATATAATAATCATTACATCAAATAAGCATTTTTAAGTGAATTTTGAAAATTATATTACAAAGTTGTATTCACAAATTGTAAATATGAACTATGTTTTCATTTTTTTCTTCATAGGAATTTTAACTTGTTGTATGGCATACAATGTTGGTCTCCCAGAAGCAAAAATATTTTCTGGTCCTTCAAGTGGACAGTTTGGCTATGCAGTGCAGCAGCTAATAAACCCCAAAGGCAACTGGTAAGAATATTCTCTTTATTATTTCAATAAAAATGCTATGTACATTTCATATTGGACTCAGTTGCTTGTTCATATTGTTGCATAACTGTACTCTAGGGTGGCCCTCCAATATCCTTAAGTGAAAGATGTTCCTGTGAGAGTTATTAGCTGTCAGATTGATAGTTAATGGGGATGTATAATGGTATACTTTTTTTTAATGTGGATATAAAGTTTTTTCTAACTATTCCATAACAAAATCATAACACCAGTTTTGACCATTTGATGGATAGGTGACTAGATTAGGTTTTTCTTCATTTGTTGTTCCATTGAGTTTTGTAAATGTTTGTTCAGTTAATGCTATCTCTGGACCATTTCTAGATGGTAGAATTGTTAATTGTTTCCTAAGCTTTCTCCTTCTGTAAGGTTTTATCTACTCCTTCATTCTAAACCAGTCTCCCCTACTCCACGTGCAGAAGTGTCCTCACAAGCATCCATGCAAAATTTACAAAAGTACCTTTCTCTAGTGCACTAACATTATTATTTTTGCCCCAAAGTGCCCTGAGTCTTTTAATGATGTGCTATAAGCCCTGGTTACATGTTCATACAACCACCTGCATGGTGGTTTTAGCTTTGACTTAAACCATTGCAGGTTTTAGTTTCCCATAATAACAATGAAAATAAACTCAAGGGAAATCCGATGACTTAGGAAGTTATCTGTACACAGAAAGAGCTGCAGTTCCTTTTCTGTCAGTTAATGGCCACTGGTGAAAAAAATATATATAGGAGCCATACAACTCAGCAACCCAATTTAAAAAAATGGATATAAGTCCTAAAGAGACACTTTTCCAAAGACATTCAGATGTCCTACTTGCCTATAGAAAAATGTTTAACATTGTTATAAGGGAAAGGCATGTCAGAATCACAGTGAGCTATCACTTCACCCCTGTAAGAGTGACTTACAGACAAATGAGTAGAAACTATGAATGCCGTTGAGGATGTGGAGAATAAAGAATTTTCATTCACTTTCGGTGAGATTGTAACTCGGTGCAGCCTCTGTAGAACACTGTATGAAGAAAGCAACAATAAATAAAGGAAATCCCATATGACCTACCAATATCAACACTAGGTGTTTACCTAAAGAATATGAAAACTCAGTAAAAAAAAAAAAATACTGGTCACCAGAGGGCAGAGAGGGCAGAGAGGATGGGAGAGGAAGAGGATCAGACATTGGCATGGGCATTTTGGTGGTGGGTGAGTGAAACACATGCACATGTGGAAGTGTGAAAATATGCCCCCAAAGTTTTATAGTTTTATATATATATATATATATATATATATATATATATATATATATATATATATATATATATATATATATATATTTGTGTGTATGTAAAAAAAAAACTGACATTAACAACAGTTTTAAAAAGACAAGTGTATTAGCAGTTTATAGTGAGATTCCGGTGTTGATAGGGTTGTGTCAGGACCAAGGACACCAGACATTTCTCCATTTTGCCTTGACCTTCTTATGACACTCCTGAAAGATTTAAAAATGGGACTGGATAGTGGGATACAAAGTGGCATTCTCTTAGGGCAGGGCTAGTCCATTTAACTCTAGTGTAGAACTTTCTGTAAGGGCAAGTATGAGCCCAGCAAGGCCTCACTGTAACCACCCCCTGGTATGACCCTAGCCCACTACCCTTAAAACAAAAGAGGAAGAAAAAGGAGGGAAAAGAGATACATGTCTGACCTGAGGCCTAAACCCTCAGACCTGAGGCCTCAACCTTACAAGGCCTCAACTTGTAAGTTTTTGGCAGGAAAAAAGAGAACCAAAACTGCCCTGACGTACCTTGTCCCTCAGATGGAGAATCTTCACTGATCTGGTTCTGTAAAACAAAGAAGCCGAAGAGGCCACGTCATGGACATGGTCTTCTATCCCACCGCAGTCTGGACCCTTTGTGAGATGCAGAAAGTTCAGAGAGCTTAACTCTAAGGAGTGTGAGGAGAGGCGGAAAGGAAGATGGATATGCAGAGGAGACAGCTACTCTTACTGCCGGAGGCGTGACTAAGTGCCCTCCCTTGTAGTTAACAGAGCTGTGTTCATTTGGTGCCGTGGGGCTACATCACTTCATGTTCAAGAGCTTTCCTTCTCTTCCCAAGGCCTGCGATGCCAGGAGGACAAGGCTCCCTCCTGACCTCTCTCACAAACCGGCCCTGCCAAGGTACAGTGGAGAGGGTTTTCCCGCTCCAGGGCTGGCACGGGCCACAATTAGAACAAGCAGCCTTCACAAACTCTGAGGCTCAAGGAAAATAATATGAAACTTGGAATTCAGATTTGCCTATTTGTTTTGACAATTGGCACTGTGCTCTCCTCTAGTCGTAATTTATGACAATCACACAGACAGGATGGAAGTAGCAGATGTGGGAAGGACTTTTTAAACATTAACTTTCCTTCTGATACTAATCAAGTTAACTCTGGGCACAGAAAGTGGTATTACCATGAAGCCCTTTAATAAGCTGAGCTTTTCTCCCCTTAGACTTTACATACAGACTCTATTTTATTTGCTTCACTTTCTCACTGCTTGCTTTGATGGGTTTATTCCTCTACTTATTCTGGCTTTCTGTATCATCTGTCTTGTTGAACCTGACCCCTACTCTGTCTCTCAGCCCTTTTCTTCCTTCTGATGACTTGCTTAAGTCTATAGTCTGCGTTTTTCAAATCACCCTGTAGGTACAACTTTAGCTATTCCATGTAGCCCATGTTTCTAAGAATTTACAGGAGTAGTTTACACTGGGATCAACCATATTTAAACCAAGTAATCTTAACTCTTTACTAGTTTTACTTATATACTTTCATTACTGTGGACTTTTACTCTGTGGACTCTGGAAATAATAGCAATATTGAGAATCCTTGAGCCTTTTTAACAGTCACCAATAAATTGGCTAATTTTTAAAGCTAAATTACCTCCCAAGCAGAGAGCAGAAGTGCCAAAGTGCCCTCTGTCTGTAGGTCAAGTTGGGCTGTTTTCTCCTTTCACTGCAGACAATGGATTGCCCTACTTGGGAGTCTTCATCTTATTACCACAGGATGTTCGTGAAGGTGATGCAATCCTTATCACAAGCACAGCACTGAGATATATTAAAGTCATTTCCTGGAGACTTGTAGTGATATGCACTGTTTCTCTTTGTCTACTTTGAAGTAGCAAGGTCTCAAGAACAATCTGAGCTCATATGACTCAAAAGCAGAAACTGCAGTCACTTGTGTGACAAGGGTTGTCTGGGAATTGGGGTATTTCCAGTTGTATAAATACATATTTTCTTGTTCTAGTCAGGACTAGCAAATGCTTGTTTATTAGCCAAAGAGGAACAATCTCATAAATATGAATTAGGGCAAAAAGTATTCCATCTTGATATGAGTATATATTATAGTGTTACATTTTAATTAAGAAAAATTGTAATAAAGCTTGGTGTGTTATAAAGATAACATACTATTTTTCCACAGATGTCTGTAAGAGAATTTAAATTAAGAATAACAGAGGTGTTCAATTCTATAGAAGTCATCAAAGATTATGTATGATACTACTTTTGTAATAACAACAATGGCTATTTATTGAGCACTTTTTCTTTGCCGAATACATCATACTCTAATTATTCAGGGTTTTATAAAACTATTGCTGCTTTTATAAATGAAGCAAGTGAGACTTTAAAAGGTTAAGTAGCTTGACTAAGATCACAGAGCCAATAAGTCATTAACAATAGGTAAAGGAGATGAAAACACTAATTTAAAAAGATACCTGCATCCCCTTGTTCATTCATAAATGAATGGGTACTAAATGAATCATCATGGATCATAAATGAATGGATAAGGAAGTTGTAGTATATGTACCTAATGGAATACTATTCAGACATAAAAAAGAAAGAAATTTTGTTGTTTGCAACAACATCAATGAACAACATAGTGCTTAGTGAAATAAGTTAGATAAAGACAACTATGGTATGATCTCGTATGTGGAATCTAAATACAAACAAACCACAGTGACAAAAATAAATAAATAAATAAAGGTCACAGATACAGAGAGATTGGTAGTTGCCAGAGGTAGAAGATTGGAAGGTGGGCAAATGGGTGAAGGAGGTAAAGGGTACAAACGTCCAGTTACAAAATAAACAAACTGATGGCTATAATTAATACTGCCTATAGTTAATAGTATAGTTAATAATATGTATTTTTGAAATTTGCTATGAGAGTAGATCTTAAAAGCTCTCATCACATGGGAAAAAAAAAGTGTATGTATGGTGACGGATGTAGACTTATCGTGGTGATCATTTTGCGGTGTATACAGATGTCAAAAAAAAAATCATGTTGTACACCTGAAACTAATATAATTTTATATGTCAGTTATACCTCAGGTTAAAAAAATAGACATAGAGTAGATTAATACAAAGTAGAGATAGGATGTTCCAAATGGATGTATTTTTCTAAGTATTCAAAGACAGTGGCAGTATGTAATTGACATTTATAAATAATATTTAAATATAATTTTCGTATAAGCTTCATAAAGAAAGATAAACTTCATTTAGCAATTTTTAATTATAAGTTTTGTTATAGAAAAGTGCTGCATAGTCGGGGATGAGAATTACCATATGTCTTTTCACTGTCTGGTAGATGAGCATTTGTCAGATGAGTCAAAGCTGAGCATAGAACTTGGCCCTTGGCTTACTCCCCTGTCCCCCACTAGCCCTCTACCCCCATTAGCCGTGTAACTTAGGAAAATCACCCAGCCTCTCTGGAGTATTATATGGGTGCCACTCCAACCAAACAGGAATGTTTTGAGCACCTTGTGAAGGAATCAAAGTAAAGTACTTCAAACACTAACCTACTATGCATATTTGAATTACTTTCATTAGCACTCCATAAAAAGTTCAGACAAAGAAGTCAGTATTTTTAATAACTGGTTCTTCCCTACCTCATCCTACCAGTTGCTCCTCAACTATTTCTCATCTGGATTAACTTCTATGCATATTGGATTAGCTTCAGCCCATTTCTTTTTGTTAGCCAAGAATGCTATTCTCCTCCCTTTTCCAAAATAATCATGTCTTTGATCATAGTTCTTAAATAGCAGCCAAAGTCACCCTTTATGTCTCTTCCAAAGATAAAGTTCTCTTGCCATTAGGTTGTCCTGGCAGTGTCACTTAATATGCTTACTTCATTTATTCACAGGGTTTGTTTTCATTTTCAACCTATGAGCTGTATATTCCTTTTTGTTCTTCCACTACATTTGAGTTATTTTTCACTAATTTATAGCTTAGGCCAGTTTTTGAGTCTGTAAAGACATTAGAGGTCTGATATAGTCTTGTGTTATTATTTTAGTTCTGAAAAACTTACTATTTCTGTAAGTAATTACTATGTAATTACTCCATTACACAATGCTATTAATACAGGAATGTAAAGTGGTTTGCCTCCTGTCAACAATGCCTTTCCTTTGGCATGCAGTGTGGCAGCATCATTAGGGAACCAAGTACCTTTTAGAATCCCATGGATCACCCAACTATTGGTTCACCTACATTTATCACAGCATGGTTTTTAAATTTTCTCCACTAAGTTAAAATAATCTTTATGGCTAATTTTTAATGGATAGTGTTACTTAACATACATAAATAATCTATATATTAAATATCTCTTGCTCTGCCTTGCTTCTCCCTCCCCTCCACCCCCACTCTGGACACAAATTTTGTAGACTTACGTGCACGTCATCTTCTGTGACTTGCATGTGAGATAGATCTGCTGCTTTGGAATGTCTGGAGACGATCAGTGGTCTGATAACTCCATGTTTCATCAGTTAGTTTGATCACTTTACGCCTTTCTCTGTGTTAACAACTAAATGTCTATTTCTGGAATAAAGTTCATTTACAAAGGCAAGTGGGGCTTACACAAAACACACACACACTTTCCTAGTTGCCAAATGTTTGAAACTTTTCCATCTGTCTAACTCATCTGAACAGGGATCTGGGGAAAGCTACGTGGCACAGGTAGAAGCTGTTTGTTTAGGATCCAATACAATCCTATAGAAGAACTGTAAGAAACTTAATATCATAGAAAGAATGGGGATTTGGAATGAAAGGACATAGATGTAGCTCTCGGCTTTGTTGCCAGTTGGACGTTTAGAAGGGCCCTTTAAATGAAAACAAGAATAGTTTTAACACTTGACTTCACAGGACTTTTATGAGGATCAAAGGAGCAATACAAATAAAAAGTACTTTATAAACTGTAAAGCAATTTACAAATGTTTTTGCTTTTCCAATTTTTCTCATTGATAGACCAACCGTCTGCAAAAGCGCTGTGTTGAAAACTACTATGTGATGGGCTTTGATTTATAACAAAGTGGTGGTCTCTAAATCATCCCTTCCTTCCCTGCCAAGGCCCAAAAATATGGAATTTACATGGTCACAAGGTTTTAAAAGAACTACTTCAGCTTTTGATTTTAACTTTAGGAATACTGCATGTTGGATGAGTCAACATAACAATCAGTTTTATTGATTCTTTGCTTCCATTGCAACAGCTAATTTCCAGAGTTTTTATGAGACAGAACAATAGGCTTAAGATGTTTTAGCAATAAAGAGTTTAGTGGATTCCACATCAGGGAATTGAAAGACTTGAGGGTTTAGCTATCCCACTATTGGAGGAAGCCATCTGGCAGCCTAAGTAGTCTGAGGCAGCATAATGAGACTTAGATACAAAAATTGCCTTTCAACATATGCCAAAAAGTTTAACTATTAAATTTATAGTAGTAAGATTTCCCAACCAAGAACTAAAAATGAACTCTCTTTACCTGTCTTCCTCCTTCCCAGAAATACAAACTTTTCAGGGTTGAATTCTTTCCATTTATACTCCTTTACATTGCAAGTAGCGAGCACCATGAAGAACTCATTGGACCCTCCTGTTGCCGGTGGTCTGGAGCTAAACAATGCAAAGAGCAATATTTATATACTGTGGATTTCAAAATTTCTCATGTTAATGTGTTATATATAACAGGCTTCTAACCCCAAGTAAAATATCTCATTGGTTGTCTGATAAACATCTCAGACTTAGAATACTTCATGCTGAACTCCCTTATCTCAAAGTCTTGCTCTGTTGGTAGCATTCCCTGATTTGATGATGGCAACTCAGTTCCTTTAAGTTTCTCAGCCAAAAGCCTTACAGTCATCCTTGACTATTCCCTCCTCCTTCTCCCCTCCACCTTCCCCTCCTCCCGCTTCTTATATTAAAAAACTAATTTCTCTAGAAAATAACACCACTTCTTACCACTTCCTCTTCTACCAGACTAGTAGGAGCCCCCCCCCCCCATTCACCTCTCGCTGGATGATGGTGGCTGTCTCCTAAGTGCTTCACCTGTTTCGTCTTCACTCAAACCCAGTCAACCTCTACAGAGCAGCCTTCAAAATCTGTCTAAAATATGTCAGATCATGTCCTAAGTCTGCTCAAAACCATCCACTGACTTTCTCATTTCACTCAAATGGAAAGCCAAATCCTTACAACTTCATAAAATCTCTGTGTGATCTGGCCCCTTTACCAATCTGACCTCAGCTTTTACCACTTCCCTGACATGCACTTTGGTCTAGTCACAGGGCTCATTGTTCCCGTGGCTAGAACTGTTTCTCCACCTGAGTCTTATGTTTCATTTCTTTACCTACTTTGCTTAAAGTTGTCTTCTCAAGGAGGCCTTCCCTGACCATGCTCATAGAGATGTTCCAGTCCACCACATTCTTCATTCTTTCCTGCTCATATTTCCCCCAGGGTACGAGCCACCACCACTCTATGTTTAACTTATTAAATTTTTTGTCTGTCTTCTCCCCATTAGAATGTAAACACTACCGATGAGAAATTTTTCATTACTGATTTATTCACTAGTGTATGCCAGTGTTAGAATTGAGTCAGACACATAACAGATCTGGCCACCATGTTCAGTCTCCCAGGATGTGTACTGCACGAGGTTGAGGCCCACCATTCATATGGGGATGATAACTCCAGAAGTTCTGTCAGATGGCAGCTCCATAGATCTCAGTAAAAATTTGTTTAATCAAATAAAACATGTTTTTCCTGACTATTTTAAGTGCACCTCTGACAATAATCTCAAGAAAAATCCCTAGTATTTAAGGAACACTTAGAGAATTTAGAGACTCAGGGACTAGAGCAAGATATTTATAACAGCTTCTGAACTGTGGGTTTAAAACTACCTGCACCGCCATAAATACTGTTTACTAACTAAACAAAGTATTTTGAATTCCACTGGAGGTGGGCAAATTGGCTATGTTTTGGAGCTCTACATAATCACTATTTTCCCACAAGATAATTGAATAGTAAAGTGTTATTTTAAGTAGTCTTGGAAGAGTTCCCAGTTTCACTGTAGGAAAAGAGAAGTTTATATCTTGGAATTTTGTTTTGTTTTGAGAATCAGCACACACGACTGTTCATGCAGCTTCTTTGTCTGGCTGTGATTAAATTAAATCCATTACTTCAAAGAGACTTTGCCATGTTTCAGCAGGGCTTACACACTGCCTAGGCTATTCTCCACCTTTGTAACATTCTTCCCTGGCATGTTTCTTCCTGCTGCAGTGGATTACGTAAATGTTTATAGATAAATATACCAGCCTCCCTCATCTTCCTGTCTGATTAATTTACGAATGTTACACTTCCACTGCAGTGGCCACTGGTGATGTCATAGCCTTCTCTTTATGAGGATGAGTTATTAGGATCCAGAATTTCACTAAAACTTTTAGGTACAAGTGAGGAGTGGAGTCTACTGGGAACATTGTCAATGAAGAAGGTGGAAAATGGTGTTTGAAACTTTCTCTGAGGTCACCAGCATGACCTGTAGGCTATTTACTAATGTAGTTCATGATATTTAAAGAATGAGTCAAATGTGATGAGGATATTCACCAAAGAGGTCTGGTTTTCCACTGTTTTCTAGTCTTATGTGTTAATAATTTAATATGGCTGAGTACTGCCTGAGATTTAGATGTGTTCCCTGAGAGAATGTCAAATACTTTCACATCTGGGCCTCTCTAGTGGCACAAGAGTTAAAGTCTCAGTGCTATCAAGCTAGCACCAGCCACTGTGGCATGAGTTCAATTCCGGCCAGCGAACTAACCCACATGGGGCAGCAGACCTCTCCTGTCTCTCCTGCTGCTCCCCTCAGTAGAGTATTTCAGTAGATTCAGCTATTCTGCTCCCCACTCTCCCTGGTGAATCCTCTCTCACACACACCTGCACCTCTGGCCTACACCCATTCTTCCATGCATTGATAAATAAAAATAAATCTGAAAAAATACTTTCACATCCTTCTTAAGTGGCATAAGAATGCAGATGCCTGTTTTCTCTTCATCCTGTCTGACAAATGTTGGAGGGTCACAGCTTTCACAGCGGGTGTGGAAATGTCAAAACCCCACCCTAAGCTGTGACTTTATCAGATCCTGAATCCTTAAATGACCTGGAAACAGTTGAGAGGGAGAATGTACAGGAAATGCTTAGTTGATGGGAAACACTAAGTTGCATTTTGAGTCTTCTCACTGAGAAAACAGGGAAACTGGTATTACTTTTGATGAGAATCACTTAGTTTTTGTTCTTCAGAGTATCTCTTAGACATGTGTTGAGGATGGATGAGAAATGTGAACAGCAGAAGCCATCCTAATTACTGCATTTGGTCCAGCCTGATTGCACGATGGTCTTGCTTGAGTTGTAAAAGGACAGTCTAGCCCCGCATTGCGGATGTGGTCTTGCAGGACGCCTTGATTGGTGTCCGTCTAACTCTAGCATCTCTATGCACCAGACAGCCACACCCCCATCATAGTAGGTGTAGCTGATACTCAGTTTCTGTTTCTAATCCTTGATGGTTCTGGAACTCAACCCAATATGCATCCTATGTCAGGCCTTTTCAGCTGAGAGGAAGGAGAACAGACTAAGGATAAAGAGCTCCGGCTTAGAATCAGTTACACTTGACTCTCTTGGTGTGTGAAAATGAGTAAATTGCTCACCAATTTGTGTCTCAGTGGTTCCATCTGTGAAATGGAGATAAAATAACCTCAGATTTGTTTTATAACATTAAATTAAGTAGTGTTTGGAAAACTTCATATACAATGCCAGCTATTTCAAGACATGTTGTCACTAATAGGAACTGCCAGCATACCAAGGGGCAAAGTCACACTTTGTAGTATAGTTTCTTTCTAGAAGGTTCTATTTTGTTTCCTATAGAGAACTCATAGTTTTTGTTTAAAAGAAGTGTGATATATAGACCTCCCTGGTGGCGCAGTGGTTAAGCGCTGTGCTGTGGAGCTGTCCGCAGCAGCGATGCGAGTTTGACGCCCAGCCAGGGAGATTCCCACATGGTGTGGCAGACCTCTCCTGCCTCGCCCGCTGTTCCCCTCAGCAGTGTATTTCTGATCTGCCTGTTCTGCTCCCCACTCTGTCTCTGGTGAACCCTCTCGCCACCCCATGCCTCTGGCCTGTGCCCCAGCTTGTATGCATAAATAAATAAATCTTTAAAAAAAAAATAAGTGTGATATATAGATATGTAGAGACAATCTGAAATAGATGACAGAACAGTAAAAACACAATGCTTTCCTCTCAACTTTTTTTTCCCATCTCTTAATTTGGTCAAAAAGAAATGTTCTGCAATAAGAATAGAATTTTAAAAATTTTACTTAACTCTTCCTCAGCTAAGTGCATTCTCCATTCATTTGCTTGTTCATTTGTTTCTTTATTTGCCTATTCAAGTAGTTACTCATATTTAAAGGCACGATTCCTAGACCTCATGGATGTTCACATTTCCCCTCTATTTGGGGATTTAATCAGTAGGCAGGCAGTTGCCAAGTAATGTGATAACAGTGAAAAGAAAAAATTCTTAGAGGCTGTGAAAGAACCTTGGCAAGCCTGCTTTCCTAAGTTAGGAAGGACTAGGGGACTTCTTGGAGGAAGTGGTGTCTAATGAGACACCCTACTGAGTAGAATTTGCTAGGCAGAGAACATCGTGTAAAGATCTAAAAGCTAGAGAAGCTGATTTGGTGGAAGAACTAATTTCAATAGGACTGAAATAAATACAGAGGAAGATATGTGAAAAGACACAGGTTTGGAAATGCAAGCAAATGCTAATTCATGTCTTTCTTATGTATGAAGATATTTCCTGCACACAAAATTCTAAGGTAGTGCTGTATAGTCCCACTATGGAATCGAGACCAGTGACTTGTACAGACAGAAAAATCAAGCAGCTGGGGGGTAGCTTTTGCAGTACGTAGTCTGCATAAGTTTCCTAATTTCCTCTGAATTGTCATGACTTTGAAGGACATCAGATATGCCTTCCAAATCCTGCTACTGAATCCTCCCCACCATTAATGGAAATATTGGTACTTACCAATATCCAACATTTAGACTTTGTCTTTAACTTTTTTTAATTTTTAAACACCCTTGTTTATGTCTTCATGATATAGGCTTTCTCCCATCAGGTGTAGTCACCACTGGTTTACCACCACCTCACTTAACCGTGCTCAAAACCTTAACCTGTATGCCTGAAATTGTTGCAATTCTATCTAGGGGTAATATTTTCTTGGGTGAATTATCCACTCATAAGAAGACAAAATTTTTTAACTTTAACCTTGATCTAATACTGAATTAAAGTATTCTAGAATGTTCCACAAAACATGTTTGCAAATAATTGTATAAGAGGAATAAGGGGAGTTTAGTGCTGAGCCAACAACTGTCTCTCAGAATAATCTTTCCACTATTGTTCATGTTGTCCTTTCTGCTAAGAATGCTGACTACCACTTTCATTCTTTGATAGACATTTTTTTCTTCCATTGACCATTTTAATGTTTGTTCCAGAAAGGAATTTACTCTTTCAGTTCATTTATATTATTATTACTTTACTTGTCATGGAGTTTAAACAGTTTTAATAAGTTTAGTAGACAGGAGTGTGTCTTAATATTTTTGTATCTACTGTAACACTTAGCATGGGGCTTGTGTTAGTGCATAGTGATACAATTTTTATAGAGGTGGCCCAATTTTTATAGAGATTACATATAAATAATTTAATTCTTCCCAACTTTGAAAAGGAAAAAACAATTACAAACATTCTTCCTCAGTAACCGGATGCTGCTGAGTTTCTAAAGCAGCATCTAATCTGCTGTAGTTTCTAAAGATCAGACTGTTAATGAACTTTCTATACATTCTTCAGTGGTTGAAATGTCAGGTTAGTGGTTCCACAAAGAAGTATACCATCTTTAGTGGGAGAAGCACTATAGGAAGCAAAATTACCCAAGGAGAGGGCATGAGCACAGATTTTTGATCTCTACATCCTGTATTCTGGCACTGTGCATGTTTTCCATAAGCAAAGTCTAGTGTATATTTCTCTATCTTTGCTAAGGATCCTCATAAAAATAAGCATAAAGCCACTTAGGTACTTGATCTGCTTCTTAAATTAACATATGAATGTGTTTAGGGATTAGAAAGCACTCAACAAATGTTAGTTTTTGCTTTTGGTTTGAATATTGTTTCACTCTTCTGAGCTGTACAGACCAATATAGCAATCACTAGCCACATTGGGCTACTGACCCTTTGAGGTGTTCCTTGTCCGTAGTGACATGTGCTCTAAATACAGAGCACACACTGAATTGCAAAGACTTGATATGGGAAAAGAATGTCAAAGAGCTCAGTAGTAATTTTTATATTGATTGCATAGCAGAATGGATATATTGGGTTAAATAAAATAGTTAATTTTACCTTTTGCTATTACTGTATTAATGTGGCAACTGAAAATTTTAAATTGCATATATGGCTCATACTTGTGGCTTGTATTCTATTTCTGTTTGAAAGAACTACTTAGAGAAACCTGCCCTGTGTTGTGGTCAGAAAGCTGTATTGCAAATATTCATCAAGGTTCTTGAGGATACAAGAGGAAAGAAAAATGATCAAGTTACAAATATAGTTCATTTATTAAAAATTGAAATTAAATGTAATTTTTTCCCCACTGTTTTGTGTTCCATTTTATCATTCAGAAACTACAGCTTGTCTTTTAAATCTAATGAAGAATATCTTGTTTCTAGGTTACTGGTTGGCTCACCTTGGAATGGCTTTCCTGAAAACCGAATGGGAGATGTATATATATGTCCCATTGATCTATCTACTGCTACGTGTGAAAAGCTGAATTTAGAAAGTAAGTTGTAATTGGCTTTGTGACTCTCCAGACCACACCCCTAATATCTTACATTCTGTAGCCTCACACATGTAAATGAGCTTCTGGGTGGGTCGCTGAAATCATCTCTTTTCCCTACAGTTGATGACATAACACAAATACTTGCATGTATCACACTACATATAAACACAGTGTGTGTAATTTAATAATTTTAAATAAATGGTGAAGGCTAGTCACATTTCAAATCTTTTTCCTTTAAAAGCTTCCACAAGCATTCCCAACGTTACTGAGATGAAAACCAACATGAGCCTTGGCTTAACACTCACAAGGAACGTGGGAACCGGAGGATTTCTTGTGAGTGTTTACTTTCAATCCTCATTCTGCTCAAGTATGGAGTCAATGTCTTCTCACTGTCTCTCTGATCAAATCAAGTATTGAAATTGAAATACTAGCGTTTGCTTTGGGATAAATCATGTGACGTGAATCTCCAATGTAAAATTACAATCTATTATTTGTGTAGATTTCTTTTTTTAAATTTATATATGTTTTACATCACTGTTCATTTTTGTACAATGTTTGCTTTCTTTTCCCAGGTATAGTCCCCCTAGAATTTCCATCACCAGTTCACCCATGTAGATTTCTTAAGACTTTCAGCAAAACAATTCCCACAGAATGTTCTGGGAAAGAGGGAGCAAAGGAAATACTAGTTCTTTGCCTTTAGAAAGTGTTTTTAGTACTTGTTGTTAACAGCAGAATTAGAGGTCTCTTTTCTCCTTCCTATAGAAAACTTTAAACTAAGTACAGTTAACTCAAAGCTAAAAAGTATTTCTGCTTTTAATCATTTCCTAAAACCTTTGACTAATGTGATATTATTTAAGTTATGGCTTGATCTCTCACCTTAATTAATGTTAGTGTTTACTCTCATTTAGTTTCTAGAATGCTCTGAAAAGATATCAAAAATCAGTGAAATATAATGCCTTATTCCTCAAGTGGTCTGGGGACAATTAATTGGTCAATAACATGCATTTCCAAATCCATGTTCAAGTAACTAAAAAGCTAATATAAGTAGAAGAAAATGGGAATTTTCTGAAAGAGGGAAGAATTTCTGAGTTTAGAATTAACAGAAGAAATAATATAGAAAGTTGTTGGGAAAAAAAAATCTAAATGATGAAAGCCATTGCAGACCAAAAAACCCAAAAATTAAAAGGCAAACAAAAACCTAATCTTATTTGATACTTCCAACAGCTGATATAGGTGTCCTCTATAGTTGTAGCACCCTGTTGAAATTATGTTTTATAAAACATAATTATGTTTTATAAAATATGTTAATATGTTTATTAAAATATGTTTATTAAAAATAATATGTTTTATAAAACATAATTTAACTTTAATTATAATCCATAGAATTGACAAGCTAATTTAAAAGACTATAAGTGGATTATTCTGTTGTCTTACTGGATTCCAAAATGTCATCAATTTTGAAAATATAACTTTGTTTTTACTAGTAGTTATTAGTATTCAGATAGACTGGCACCACTAAGAAAATCAAATACATGTACATGTTACATCAGTTCATAGATTAATAATACAATGCATCTTAATGTTTTTGATATTTTAAAGTTTTTATTATAAGGTTGCGTTCATCTTTTTTGTTTGCTTCTTTGATTTAAAGTTGAATAAACTCAAGAAGAGGACCACGCTGAGATACAGGGGTTACAGAATGTGCCTCATAATTTTTTAATCTGCAATTTAGGATAAAATAAAATTGCAAAAGAATTTGGGAGATTAATTTAACAATGTAGCAAGCAGAGAAGAAAGAAGGGAAAATGAGAAATATGGAAAGAGAAAGAGAAGAAAGAAAAAGCCAAAAGCTAAAGTTTGCTTTACATACCCCAAAGGTCAAAATTCTAAGACACTCTTAAGTATTATGTGGAAAAGACTGACAATCATCACATTTTTTTAAACTTCTTAAGTTCTGGGCTTTAAAGCAGGAATGTATTTCTGGCACTAACAATTGGCAAATTCTAATTTCAATTTCTTAATGTTGTTTTCCATTGCTTTTAAAGCAAAAAAAAATCTTTTCTTAAATAGTTCATGAGATATTATTTTTCAAGGTGACCAAAAAAAAAAAAAAAAAAAAAACCCAAAAAACAGCTTTAGCATAGTGATATAGGAATAACTAGTATCTGTTGTTTGGTAAACTAACGAAAGGTGTGTCAATCATGATTTTCTCCTAACTAATTGGCATATGAGCAAGCTTTATAGAAGCAAAAACTATGGCCTGTTCATTGAGCATGATATATGACTGCAGCTGCTGTTTCTTTGAGCTATCAACAATTAAACTGGGTCAAGTATAAATTCCTTCATTCTTACAATTGCTTTTATTGGCAAGTCCATACTTTTCTGTTCAGGTTTAATAATTGATCCACAGCTTTACAGAATTTCCAACTTTGTAGGTGTGGTTTAAGATCTTGACTAGACTTTTCTTTCCCGTTTTTCTCCTTTTACATCTTGTGGTTTTAATATTATTTAATCTAATGGCCCCTGCATGATTTAATCAATGGTTCTTGGCATTTGAGAGTTGCTGAAAGGGAGGGATTTAGGTTTGGTTAATGGAAATATTAAGAATTGGCATGTATGTAAGGTGGACAAGGTGACAAATGCCAACTTGGATGATGGAAGGTCTTAAGGAGTGGAAATCAGGGATTCTGAAGTCCTCAAGGAAATACTTTACAGCAAAGTTAAAAACTGACAGCTCATAAAGTTCATTTGTGTTTGTTTAGCACATAGACTGTGTTTTTATAATGATGAATTTTCACAGAAAATTTGCCCTCTCTGACTCTCCTTGAAAATGTAGGAGACCATGGAGGCTGTTTCATACCAGTTGGTGAGCCACAGCGGACCACCGTCTATATAACACATGGTTCTTCTTAGCCGTGGTGTTGATACCAGCCCAAGCACTCTCATACGTTTCCTGTCTGGTCCTTAATGACCCATAGGCTTACGGTTTCTATTGAATAGTATGAAAGGAAAAGACAGGACATGACCTATGTTTAAGGATAATAACGATAATGATGCTGGCTAGTAATATACCTGTTGCCAGCACAGTCCTATGTGTCTAATATCTATGAAGTCATTCAATCTTCACAGCAACCCTGAAAAATAGAGCTATGCTTGTTGTCATTTTATAGATGAAGCACCAGAGACCCAAGTAAATGAGAGACAAAGAATGAGCTTTGCATTTTTCTCCCAGAGTTCTCTTTATGGAAAACACCCCTTTCTCTAGCTCAGTGGCTAATCTGATGGGCTCCCTAGGCTGACACCTGACCCTGACAGTCTCAGTGACCCTAGAGACTGCCACATCTCCCCCACGCCCATACTCCTCCATCTCACCCCACCCCACTTATTGGCTCCAGGACACTTCCACTTAAAGTCACCTCTGATTTGTTAGTTTCTAGGAGTGACAATTTCTAGCACTGTTTTCCAAAAGTAGTACATTCCCACGAAAATTTTCTTAAGTCAAAATGGTGTAAATCAAAGAATCTGTTACCATTCATTTATATGAAAAATTATTGAGTGTTTTCAGGCCATGAAAAATCCCTCCCAATCATACCAAATTACATGTAAAAGCTAAAGTCATACTAACATATATAAGCAGCAAAAATAATATGATCCTCCCACAGCCGACACAAAACTCGGCAATGCCCTTCCTGCTGCGTGGGGTAGGCGCTGCCTCGAAGACTGTTGTAGAACAAATGCTGGACACTGTTTTCAATCTTCTTTGTCACATAAGTGGAAATCTTCAACAGATTTCTTTGTGTACTACATTAGATATGAATGTAGTGCTTTCATAAAAGTAAAGCAGTATAATGCAAACTTTCAAAGAGTGGGAGGTTCCTGTACGTTGTAAATGGATAGAAATTCTGTCTCAGTTTCACAGATAGAGAGGCAGAGGTTGACATTCTCCATGTGTGTTGTGATTGTTCTTGTTTTTTTGAAGACGTGTGGTCCCCTGTGGGCCCAGCAGTGCGGAAGTCAATACTACACAACTGGTGTTTGTTCGGACGTCAGTCCGGACTTCCAGCTCCTGGCCAGCTTCTCACCTGCCGTTCAGAGTAAGTTATGAATGTGCAGAGGGTCTGAGCAATGTCTCATATGAAAGGATGGGGGAAATTTGTCCACAGGTGCTACCCAGCCTCCCAATGCCTTTATATTAATTCTCATTTTTACATGGGTATGAAGTTTGACTTACCTGTGTACATATGTTTCTTCCTTTTTTCCCCATATGTAGCCTGCCCTTCCCTCATAGATGTTGTGGTTGTATGTGATGAATCAAACAGCATTTATCCCTGGGAAGCGGTAAAGAATTTTTTGGAAAAATTTGTAAATGGCCTCGATATAGGCCCCACCAAAACACAGGTAGGGATATCAATGAAACTCATGGCTTTCTTTCTTAGAAAATATTGTTAGATTTAAGGTCCTAATTTTTACATTTGTCAGTTGCCCATTTTAAAGGCATTTGATGTAACCTTGAAAGTTAACAGAAACTTGTACTA
The DNA here is from genome assembly GCA_004024925.1 of Scalopus aquaticus. Lineage (NCBI taxonomy): Eukaryota > Metazoa > Chordata > Mammalia > Eulipotyphla > Talpidae > Scalopus > Scalopus aquaticus. The sequence goes on from PVIJ01002316.1 coordinate 159,753, forward strand.
CACAATGTTTTGCTGTCTATGACTTTGTCCACTGATGGTCTCTGGAAATAGATTTCTTTTCTGACTTCTACACTAGACATAGAATATAGCATTTTAATCTTTTTTTGTTGCTTATTTATTTCTTCTTTTAACTTGTGAATGTATCAATACATTTAAGAATTCAATATGTGTATTTTCTTTATATCCACCTGTACTAATAATGAACTTCATTTATTTACTTCAAGCTGATAAAAACAAGTAACCTTGTGTTCTGTGGCTTTTATAAATTATAAAGAACATAATTTCTCCATTATTTTATAGTCTCTTAATATTCTAGTCTAGCCTGCCTTCCTTTTTACACATGGCAAGTCCTTTCAATAATATTGTGGCTCTCTCAGTTTTAAGGAGTGTTTAATTTGCTTTTCTGTCTACTTGAGATAGGCAACCAAAACTCAGAAGCAGTAGCTTCCTCTTCCATAAGACTGACTAGCATTTATTTTTAAAATTCAACTTTTTTTTTCTTCCTTTTTTGGCTCTATCCTTCCACGGGTCTTTCTGCTATAGCATCACATAAAACTAACATCAACAGGGATTAGCTCACAAAATTCCCTGTGCATGTTTTGGTTCCAGTGTCCAACATCTAGTAACAATTGTTGGAACGTTTTTCCCTAAATTCTTTATGATCTATAGTAAAATTTGGTGGGTTTTTTGTTGTTGTTCTTGTTTTCCTGTACAGGATTATAAAATATTATTGCATATTTTCCCCATTGACATTGCTTCTCAATCCCAATAGCTTTAACACCCACTGAAATTTTGGATGCTTCACTGTGGGCTTTTACTAGAAATTTTTATTAAATGAGACCAGGTATAGCACTGGTTTCTAGATAGCATCACTGTTACTGTCCCTTATAGGAGAAATTTTCATATTTATCTGCTTCTTGTCCCCATATGTGATTTACTGTAATTAATAATCTTTTTTTTAAGATTTATTTATTTATACATACAAGCTGGGGTACGGCCAGAAGCGTGGGGCAGTGAGAGGATTTACCAGAGACAGAGCGGGGAGCAGAACAGGCAGATCAGAAATACACTGCTGAAGGGAGCAGCGGACAAGGAAGGAGAGGTCCGCTGCACCATGTGGGATTCTCCTCAGCTGGGCATCGAACTCGCATTGCGCACACTGCCGACAGCTCCACAGCGCAGCGCTCAACCGCTGCGCCACCAGGGAGGCCCTGTAATTAATAATCTTTCACAGAGAATTCATGGCCTTCCTTTTCTCTTATTCCTACCTTAGTACATCTTCCTTTGTAGATGTGGTTTTACTCAGTCTCATGTTCTAAATTTGACCTTTCCATAAATCCTAGTAAACCATATTTACTTAAATTTTCTATTCAGCCTGCCCCTTTCTCACCCAGGAGTTTCAGTCTGTGTCATGTATTCTAGGCTATTCTAAAAAGAGAGGTCAAATAGTGCATATTTTTCATCATCTTCTCAGTGCCTGGTTAACTGCTTTTCTAAAAAAAGTAGCTAATTGAACTCAGAAATCCAGACCTTGTCCATCCACTTCTGGATATAAGAACTTCTATTTCAGAGACCCTTTTAACACTTATGTCTTATTGCTTCTTCTTGTCCTGGAAGCACCAACTTCTAGGTATAGAAAGTGATTTCAGTGCTGAGAACAAGGGTATTAACAGAAATGTGTGACATTCTTTATCGAAAAGTTTAGTGAATGTGCCTGAACATCTTGCTCAGAAATTATCCTATCTCTCACCTCTCTTAAATACCTCTCTCTAATGTCGTTTTCTCTGGAAGCCAGGAACTTCATGCATTTAAAGCTGCTTCTCTCTAGAGACACCAAAGTCTACGATTAGAGTAACTCCAGGATAATAAATACATCCAAATTGACCACATTGATTTGCATGTTGTTTTTTCTTGTATTCAACTCTACTAATTTATTATATATTTATCCTTAAATGATAATGTTTTATTCCATCTATGACTGTGTGTAGTTTTTTTTATATGTTTATATATATAGGAAATTACATTCATTATGGCATCTTAATATTCCTATTATGAACTTCAGTCTAATATATTCATATTAAAATTTAGGACTATGCTTAAAATATACCACTATTACACTTGAGTGCCAAATCATGCATGCTGCAAATATCTTGCAGAACCACAAGTACCATTGCTATATAGTGATGGCCTGTAACGAAGACATTCCATTAGACCAAAAGTAACTGCTCTTAAAAACAAAGTTGGAAATGCTTCCCTTAAGCTATCAGCCCATCTAAATGCACTTTTGAGTTTTATTATTGACTAAATAGAAATTATTTATAACTTAGTAACAATACATTAATAAACATTTGCTCTTTTGAAGGTGGGACTAATTCAATATGCTAATAATCCAAGAGTTGTGTTTAACCTGAACACTTTCAAAACCAAAGCTGAAATGATTAAAGCAACATCCCAGACATTTCAACATGGTGGGGACCTCACAAATACATTTAAAGCAATTCAATATGCAAGGTAAGCTATGATAAAAAGAAGCCAAAATTGTGATAAAAAAAAGCACGTGTTTGTAAGTGTGAAAAAGGAAAAAAACAGAGACAAAAAATATAGCAACTATTTGATTAAAAATTTAATCAAATTAAAAAAAAACAGAAAACCTTGATGTCAGGGCACAGGGGAGAATTTCCCCACTCCATCTGGGTACTTCTAAGACTGGGTGAATGACATATTATCACCAGACAGATTAGTAGACGAAAAGGTCAAAATATAGTAATATGTGTAGTGAGAATTTCTAAAGAATAATGGGGTAGACCAGGAATATTTATCCTGCATTCAGGGACCTAGGAGGTCAAGGAGATGGCAGGGATTGGGGAATTTTACATGTCAGATAAGATGGAGTTACCACATCCTTACTCTGAGAGTAAAGATGAGATTCTTAAGAAACACTCACTGGTAAACCTAAAACTGGATGAGACCCTCCCAAACTACATTCTTCTAGGTTATAAAAGGGAAGAAGTGATTGCTTCTCCACTTGGGGAAGGGGCAGAAGTTTAGGACATGATGATCTGTTCTTTAATTAGGCAAGGGTAAAGGACTTGGACAAGGGTAGGAGCTTTTCCTCAGCCTCAAGGGATTTCATTGCTGTCTCAGCCCAAAGTGCTCTGCGTGCCAGAGCAGGGCTACTTGAGGCCAGTTCTGAGAGCCTTGTGGTGGCTGTTTGTGCACCGTCATTGCTTTAAGCAGGAAATGGAGTGTCTGTAATTATTTATTAGTATTTATCAAAGCCATAGACAACTAGAAGTGATGGAGAACTTCATGCAAATTAAGGGCTGAAGAGTCTAAAATATCGGTGAGTGGAGTCTGAATTGAACTGACCGGTTTATGATACTGCACTCTGAGTGTGTGAATGAGCTAGAAAATGCCTGCTGGGAGCCTCTTAATTCTCAGTTCGATTTCTATTTTCTCAGCACCACTGACCTTTGTGTTCGTTTTTTTAGCTACCAAGAGATACCTAACACAAGTGCTACACACTCTCCTAATACTAAAAAATAAATGAGAACAATAAATCCACCCCCTTCAATCTAAATCCTATCTTTTTTATCTTCTATATCCCTCCCCTCCACCACCATAATTCCTTGAAAGAAGTATCTCCACGCCCTCCCTCACTTCCTTGAAATGTGTCTCTACCATCGGTAAGCATAGCTCTCTTAGTCAGCCAACGACCCAATGGTCCTACCTCAAGCCTTGTCCTCTGTAGCTTTGCTGAACATTTGATAATTAGAAGCCACACTGCTATTTCTACCCCCGTTGCCACAACACTACTAGCTTCTAGGATTCCTGCCAACTTCTTGTCAACAACTTTGCCTCTTCACTGGCTCCTTTTCCTTTTTTTTTTTTTTTTCACTAACCAGAGCTCTCTTGTTTGATAGTCCTTTCTCTGTCTTTGAAGTCCTTCCCTCCACACTTTCCACACTCATGGCATCAGCTTCAGCATCAGCCTTGCGGGGGAACTCAACTGCTGTGTTGTCAGCCATAACTGTCTCCCCAAATTCAGCTGATGATGAATATCTTGGTATGTTGGTTCACATATTATATTCAATACATTCTTTTGTATTTTTTCTTTGGTTTGTTTTTGTGCAGTATTTGTAGTCTTATATTTTTCTTTTCCCTCCTCCCCCTAATGACTTTGCCATTTTGATCCATGCTACAGCTGATTCCCCTGGTCATTCAGACTAAAACCTAATGGTTTCTTCATTTTTTTTTTGCTCCTCCTCAGACCACACAGTGGTCAACCACCATGTCTTGTCATTCCTATTTCTGAACTTCCGATTGTAGCTGTCTCTGCCTTTTCTGGATTTATAATTTAGTTACTGCTTCTATTAACTGATGACTCTCCTTATATATATATCAAAAACAGGTTCAAGAGAAGATAGGATTGGTTTCATTAATCTTTACTTCCTTTGGACCAACCAGATTCAGACTGCTGGCCAGGCAGTAGGTCACCTGCCATTAGACTAAGGGCCTTCTTGGTACAGTAAACTAGACTTATGGGAATAGTGAGTTAAGGTGAAAATGACCTGTCAGGGATCAGAAACTGTAGAGGGCCTTTCTTCAGTAAGGAAGATGAGTATAGTGTTTTTTTTTTTTTTTTCCGTACAATTTTTTTTTTATTGTTATTTATGTCTTTTACATTTGTATTCCCCTTGGGCAGCCCACCACCAATTCACCCATGATCCATCTCCATGGTCCCCTGTATTCTCCTCTCTTCCATTTTGTGCCCTTATCCTC